>SNQJ01S0025940.1:54466-87828 GCA_010110895.2 Picea sitchensis
TGATGCAGGAGCATCACCCACGTCAAGCGAGCCAGCGTGAAAGCAGAAAGACAGCTGGACAAGCCAACACAGTTTCTTTTTGAAAACGCCTTGATATTGTTGCGCGATCTTAAATGATTCATTTAAGAGATGGCGCACTTGTATATTGTAATGGACTTTGAGCGGATAGCTCACGTCCTTAGGTAGATGAGGCATTTAATAGATTTAATGTAAGTAGATAGGAATTTAATTCTAGATTTGATAGCTTTAGAGATCGAGAGGAAAACGGGATATAGACACCCTCCTTTGTTCATTTGTATTATTATGAAGCTACAACATTCATAAGAGAAGAGCATGCAGAGAAGTGTATGAAGAACACCCATGTACAGATATTGAATTAATAAGAAAAGCTTTTATTCTATTCCATGGTTGTGTTACTCTCTGTGTATTGATGATATTATGCTCATGAATGTTTGCTTCTTGTCATACCTTTGCTTTTATATGCTGTGTATGTGATTTCATGGTGAAATTGAAATCTGTGAGAACAAGGAGTTAGTTTCAATTGTTTCTCTATCTTGAACTAGAGAATTCCTACAAGGAGTGCAGTCGAATCATCCACAAGGAGTGCATTGACAGTAGGGTTCAAGGAGAGAGAACTTTTGTTATAAGTTCTAGAAGTGCAGAATTGGCACAAGAGCCGTGCGCAGGCTAGACGAAGACTCAGAATTGCGATTCTGAGCAAAGGGATTAAATATTTCTGCTGCAGGAGTGCGCAGGATCAAAGATTTCAACACTTAGTCGTGTTTGAAGATTTGCTACAAAGAGTTTCCGGAAGGGACTCGAAAGTTGTGGGAAAAGCTCAGGAGGAATAGGCATTCAAAGTTGTTGAAGGGCAGCAGAGAGAAGATTATGCGAGCAGGGTGAATGGAAGAGTCGTAGGCTGGCGAACTAGTCTCGTGAGGAGACACTTCTTGTTCGGGGATTGCCCAAGAAGAAGAGTGGACGGTCAATATTCTCCGTAGAGGACAGCGAGTTTCGGAGGGCCATTGGATCTTGCGGAGGTGCAAGAAGGCTACAGTGTAGGAGCGAAGGAAGTCGAAGCTTGAAANAGATCGGCGTATCGGGAGTTCGTGAGGTAAGACTCCAATTTTACGCAACGGAAGTCGCGAGAGTGCGAGGTGCGACATTCCGACAGCCACGCAAGCAATGTGGGCCACAGGTGATAGTGGAAGACAGGTGGCATAGATTATCGGAGGTTCGGCGTCTCGGGTATCGGGAGTCGACAGGGAGGATAGTTGATCTCACGAGTAGCGAAGTTGCGAGGAAGCGCGATCGCGATTTTGGCATCTCGGTGCATCGCGTATCGGGGGTTGAAAACTTGAGAGTTGGTTATAGCGAGTGGTGAGACTGCGATAAGGGCAGAAGTCCTGACAAGCGGGAGAAGGTTAGCGCTGACTGACACATCGGGTCTCGGGGATTCGAGAGCCCAGTTGATCAATAGAGAACTCGCGAAGCGCGAAGTTTCGATCCTCCGATAAGGAAGTAACGAGGATCGCGAGATGAGAACTGTGGGTGCAGATCTTCCGATTAGAAGATAGAAGAACCTAGAAGTTCTTCGGGCCGAGAGGAAAGAAGGTCCTAGAGGAGGCGAGCGTGCTCCGAGGAGTGTGGTTGCGTCAGAGTGGTATCAGAGTGGGAATATCTTTGCTTTCTGTAGCAAAGAAAGAGATTCACCATGCCGCCCAGAAGAGAGAGGCAGTCACCAGACCCAGAAGATAGGGAGGTGAGGAGAAGAAGCAGGCCGGCAGGAAATCCAGAAATGGAGCGGCAGATGAGAGATCTCAGAGCAAGACTCGAGGAGATGGAGACAGTACAAAGACGCTGAGTTGGTGCTAGGGATCTTAGTGATTCCAAAGTTGAAGAGGAAGCTGGACATGAAGAAGAAGTCACAACAGAAGATGCATCAACCGAGCGGTTGATCAAAGCCATTGCCAGGATGGGTGCGAAGGCGAAAATGGACATTCCAGTTTATGAAGGGAATCTGGATGCAGAGGAGCTGTTAGATTGGATAAGAGCTCTTGACACATACTTCGATTATGAAGATGTCGAAGATGATAAGAAATTCAAGAACGCAATTATGCACTTGAAAGGACATGCAGCATTGTGGTGGGATGAGCTACAAGCTGATAGATGCTGCAAAGGAAAGAAGAAGATCAAAAGTTGGGATCGAATGATCGCAAAGATGAAGGTGAAGTTCATCCCAAGAGATTATCAAATCACTCTGTTCAGGAGAATGCAGAACCTGAGGCAAAAGATGATGACAGTCAAGGAATATACCGAGGAATTCTACCGACTGAACATCAGAGCAGGTCATCGGGAGAGCGATGATGAGAAAGTGGCTAGATATCTTAATGGTCTGAGATATGACATTCAGGATGAATTAAGCATGCTAACCATCCGAACGGTGGAAGATTCTTATCAATTGGCTTTGAAAGATGAAGAGAAGTTGAGCCGTAAGCAAGGCCAACGAGGGCGAGGCAGAAGCCAGCCAAGAGGCAAAGCGGTTGCCCAGGATAAATACCAGAAGCCCAAGGAGGAATGGAAGAAGCCTCAGGGTAAGGTTGAAAGAGGTGGAACCTCACAGCAGAGGCAGCCGTATGTTGAGCAGAGAGGACCGCAAAATGATTAGCGAGGAGATTATGCTGATGCAAACACTCTTCCTCGTACTAGAGGTCGAGGCAGAGGAATAGGTGGAGTAATCACATGCTTCACATGTGGGAAGAATGGGCACAAGTCATATGAGTGTCCAGAGAAAAAGAAGGATGCAGGGGAAGCTCACATCACAGAAGCGCAGAGGCGTGATGTTGAGAGCGAGGACGCAGAAGGCGGAAGATCGCTTGGGATGCATAAAGTCCTTTTGACACTTGAGAAGGAGGTGGAGAATTCAGTGCAAAGGGACAAACTGTTCAAAACAGCTTGCAAGACCAAGGACAGGAAGTGCAAGGTTATTGTGGACAGTGGAAGCACGGATAATCTCGTTTCAACCGAGATGGTAGAGAAGTTGGAGCTGGAGATGACTGATCATCCCAGTCCCTACAAAGTTTCATGGCTACAGAAAGGACACCAGATAACGATCACCAAACAGTGCTTGGTTGACATTAAAATAGGGGGATACCATGATAAAATATTGTGCGATGTTATCCCCATGGACGTATGTCATCTATTGCTGGGTAGACCATGGCAATATGACAAAAATGTGATTCATGATGGGAAGATGAACACATATACACTGGAGAAGAATGGGAGAACCCATAAGTTGCTTATGATAAAGGATAAGGAGGTGAAGCCGGAAGTAAACAACACAATACTTCTCATGAGTGGGAGGGAACTTCTTACAGAGGTTGAGAAGAATGAAGATCCACAATTCTTTGTGGTCAGAAAACCGAAAATTGTTCTGACTAGCACAAGAGTGGATGATTTGCTAGTTGAAGTTCAGGAACTGCTGGAAGAGTTAGCTGACATCATAGTGGACGAATTACCTCATTCGTTGCCACCGATGAGAAGTGTGAGTCATCACATAGACCTCATACCAGGAGCAAGTTTGCCGAATAAAGCTGCGTACAGGTTGACGCCGCAGGAAAATGAGGAGGTCAAAAGACAAGTCCAAGATTTGATGGACAAAGGATTGGTCAGAGAAAGCTCGAGTCCATGTGTTGTACCGACAGTACTCAGTCCGAAGAAAGATGGAGGCTGGAGGATGTGTACCGACTCAAGGGCGATCAACAAGATAACCATCAGGTACAGATTTCCACTGCCAAGAATGGATGATCTGATGGATTGCCTGAGTGGGGAAAATTATTTTTCAAAGATAGATTTGAAAAGCGGATACCACCAGATTCGCATGAGAGAAGGCGATGAGTGGAAAATAGCATTCAAGACAAATGAGGGTTTGTATGAATGGCTAGTCATGTCGTTTGGCTTGACAAACGCAACGAGTACTTTTACGAGGTTGCTGAATGAAGTCCTGAGGGAGTTCATCGGGAAATTTGTTATTGTTTATTTGGATGATATACTAATTTATAGTAAATTAGAGGCTGAACATTTGAATCATTTGGCCATTGTGATGAGAAAGCTACAGCAGGAAAAGCTGTTGATCAACATGAAGAAATGTTCGTTCATGAAGACAGAGCTCATTTATTTGGGTTTTGTTATTTCGGCTAATGAGTTGAGGATGGATCCGGACAAGGTGGAAGTGATTAAGAATTGGCCATCACCGAGAAATGTGTTCGAGGTGAGAAGTTTCCATGGTTTGGCTAGTTTCTACAGAAAATTCATCAGAAATTTCAGTGGGATTAGCGCAGCGATGATGGAAACAGTGAAGAAGCGACATAAGTTTTTTCATTGGACAGCGGAGGCTGAAAAGAGCTTCAATCTGTTGAAGCGAAAGATAACAGAGCAACCAGTGTTGGTGTTGCCAGATTTTCAGAAAACATTTCAGGTGAAATGTGATGCCAGTGGGTATGCCATAGGAGCGGTCTTGAGTCAGGATGATAGACCAGATGCATATTTCAGTGAGAAACTGGATGAAGCGAAGCTGAAATACTCCACGTATGACAAAGAATTCTACGCTATCATACAGACACTAAAGAAGTGGAGGCATTACTTGATCCCAAAAGAATTTGTATTGTACAGTGATAATCATGCATTACAGTTTGTGACTCAACAAGAGAAGTTGAATCAGAAACATGCAAAATGGGTAGAGTATATGCAGAATTTTACATTTGTAATTAAACACATTTCAGGTACTGCTAACAAAGTGGTTGATGCTTTGAGCAGGAAATGTTTGTTGCTGCAGGAGTTTCGAGTCAAAACTTTGGGTTTTGAAAATCTCAGGGACATGTACGCAGGAGATGCAGACTTTGGAGAAGCGTATGAAGCAGCTGAGAATCCAGTTCTCAGAGATAGAAGCCCTTGGATAGATTACATGATCCAGGAGGGATTGTTGTTCAGAGGCAATCAGCTGTGTATTCCAAATTTCTCCATGAGGGAGAACTTGCTAAAAGAGAAACACAGCGGAGGATTAGCAGGACACTTCGGCCATGACAAAAAATTCACGAAGTTGAATGAATTATATTTTTGGCCAGGGATGTGTGCAGAGGTCCAGTGGTTTTTTGATAGATGTCGGATTTGTCAGCATTCGAAAGGGAGAAAGCAGAATGCAGGTTTTTATCAGCCATTGCCCATACCAGAGAGGCCATGGGAGGCGATAAGAATGGATTTTGTATTGGGTTTGCCAAGGATGCAAAGAGGAGTTGATTCTATCTTTGTGGTCGTGGACAGGTTTTCGAAGATGGCACATTTCATTCCATGCCATAAGACCAGCAATGCAACGCACATCGCAAACTTGTTTTTTAAAGAGATTGTTAGACTACATGGATTGTCGAAAAGTATAGTTTTGGACAGGGATACTAAGTTCATTGGTCATTTTTGGAGGACGCTATGGAAGAAGCTAGGACCTAATCTAGTGTTTAGTTCTGGCTATCATCCTCAGACGGATGGACAGACGTAAGTGGTTAACCGAAGTCTGGGAGATTTGTTGAGAAGCTTGGTGACAGAGCATCGTAGCAGCTGGGATAGCGTATTGCCACAGGCAGAGTTTGCATACAACGATTCGGTGAATCGGAGTACAAGAAAGAGTCCATTTCAGGTTGTATATGGAATGAAGCCAAAAGGAGTTTCTGAATTGTGATATTCAGAACAGACTGCGACTAGCAGTGCTAGTGCAGAGGAATTCGCTAAGGCGATGCAGGAACTTCACAGTCAGGTGAAACAGTGACTGATAAAATCAAATCAGGAGTATAAGCGCAGAGCAGACCAGCATCGGAGACAACTTCAGTTTGAAGTTGGTGATCCCGTTCTGGCGCACTTGAGGAAAGAAAGGTTCCCAAGGGGAACATACAATAAACTCAAGATGAAGAAAATCGGGCCATGCAAGGTCTTGAGAAAATTCGGAGAGAATGCTTATGAGATTGAGTTGCCGGATGGCATTGGGATATCTCCGATATTCAATATTGCTGACTTATACCCATACAGGGCTGGAGAAGCAGAGACTGGAACCGAGGAACCAGTGATCCAGTGGATGAAACAATTTCCAGTTGCAGAGAAGCCGCAGATGGAATGCATACTGGACAAGCGAGTGGGTAAGTAGACTAGAAGAAAAGAATACTTCGAGTATCTGGTCAAATGGAAAAATCATCCAGTAGAGGATGCCAGCTGGGAGACCGAAGCGATGATACAGAAGCATGGGCAGACCGTGTAGGAGCTCATGGACAGGAGCCCATGAAATTTTTCAAGCGAGGGAGTATGATGCAGGAGCATCGCCCACGTCAAGCGAGCCAACGTGAAAGCAGAAAGACAGTTGGACAAGCCAGCACAGTTTCTTTTTGAAAACGCCTTGATATTGTTGCGCGATCTTAAATGATTCATTTAAGAGACGGCACACTTGTATATTGTAATGGACTTTGAGCGGATAGCTCACGTCCTTAGGTAGATGAGGCATTTAATAGATTTAATGTAAGTAGATAGGAATTTAATTCTAGATTTGATAGCTTTAGAGCTCGAGAGGAAAATGGGATACATACACCCTCCTTTGTTCATTTGTATTATTATGAAGCTACAACATTCAGAAGAGAAGAGCATGCAGAGAAGTGTATGAAGAACACCCATGTACAGATATTGAATTAATAAGAAAATCTTTGATTATATTCCATGGTTGTGTTACTCTCTGTGTATTGATGATATTATGCTCATGAATGTTTGCTTCTTGTCATACCTTTGATTTTATATGATGTGTATGTGATTTCATGGTGAAATTGAAATCTGTGAGAACAAGGAGTTAGTTTCAATTGTTTCTCGATCTTGAACCAGAGAATTCCTGCAATGAGTGCAGTCGAATCGTCCGCAAGGAGTGCGTTGACAGTAGGGTTCAAGGAGAGAGAACTTTTGTTCTAAGTTCTAGAAGTGCAGAATTGGCACCAGAGCCATGCAAGGCGTGCACAAGCTAGACGAAGACTCAAAATTTTGATTCTGAGCAAAGGGATTAAATATTTCTGTTGCAGGAGTGCGCAGGATCAAAGATTTAAACACTTAGTCGTGTTTGAAGATTTGCTACAAAGAGTTTTCGAAAGGTACTCGAAAGTTGTGGGAAAATCTCAAGAGGAATAGGCCTTCAAGGTTGTTGAAGGGAAGCGGAGAGAAGATTACACGAGCAGGGTGAACGGAAGAGTCACAGGATGGCGAACCAGTCTCGTGAGGAGACACTTCTTGTTAGAGGATTGCCCAAGAAGAAGAGTGGACGATCAATATTCTTCGTAGAGGACAGCGAGTTTCAGAGGGCCATTGGATCTTGCGGAGGTGAAAGAAGGCTACAGTGCAGGAGCGAAGGAAGTCGAAGCTCGAAAGGGCAGGAGCCATTGATCGGGATTACGAGGAGCGTGGGTTCTACTTGTAGATCGGCGTATCGGGAGTTCTTGAGGTAAGACTCCAATTTTACGCAACGAAAGTCGTGAGAGTGCGAGGTGCGACATTCTGACAGCCACGCAAGCAGTGTGGGCCACAGGTGATAGTGGAATATAGGTGGCATATATTATCGGAGGTTCGGTGTCTCGAGTATCGGGAGTCGACAGGGAGGATAGTTGATCTCGCGAGTAGCGAAGTCGCGAGGAAGCACGATCGCGATTTCGGCATCTCGGCGCATCGCGTATCGGGGGTTGAAAACTTGAGAGTTGGTTACAACGAGTGGCGAGACTGCAATAACGACAGAAGTCCCGACAAGCGGGAGAAGGTCAGCGCTGACTGACACATCGGGTCTCGGGGATTCGAGAGCCCAGTTGATCAATAGAGAACTCGCGAAGCGCAAAGTTCCGATCCTCCGATAAGGAAGTAATGAGGATCGTGAGACGAGAACTGTGGGTATAGATCTTCCGATTGGAAGATCGAAGAACCTAGAAGTTCTTCGGGCCGAGAGGAAAGAAGGTCCTGGAGGAGGTGAGCGTGCTCCGAGGAGTGCGGTTGCGTCAAGTTTGTCTTCATTTAATCTAAGGAAATAGGTTAATGGCCCAAAACTCAAGGCATATGATAGGAGTGAAAGTCTACCCCTAATCTAAGGAAATAGGTTGTTAATGGCCCAAAACCCTAGGCATATGGTAGGAGTGAAATTATGCCCCTTATGTACCACCAACTGATTATTTTTTTAAATGAAATGGTTTTCCTAAAATAACATGATTTCCCTCTAATAATGATGATAAGTCAATCCATATTCATGGATAGCATTAATAGAGGACTATTCTCACTACCTATTAACAATCCAATTATAATAAATTTTTCCACCTAAAAAATAAAAATCTAAATCTTTTAATTAACATTAAAAATTCACTTATACAACAAATATGGAATAAGCACTTAATTATATTATTAGCAAGTATGTTCAAAAATCAAACCAAATCGAGCTTCGCACTTACCATATCCACGAGTGAAGTTCTCTTGCAGTGGACCCATAGATTTTGAGGATGACTTCGTTGTTCAATATAAAATATCCTATCCATTTTGAGAATCAGTTTGTATTAATACCATTCTTAAAGGCTTTTCGATGATGTATTTTTTGATGGGTAAATATTTAGTGTCCAATAACATATTTATTGGGCATCCTTAAAACAGATTAAGCACATCTTTAAATGTATTAATTGTTTTTAAAATTAATCAAAACAAAATATTATTGGTTAATTCAACATTATTAAACTTAGTTTAAAATTGCACTGTATATTAATAAGAATTATTATTATTGATGAGCTAGTGTCCTATAACAAAATTAGAATTATATTTGTTCTCAATAATGGTAACATGCTCCTAATTTTATAATATAAAAATCAGACATTTTTATGGAATGTCAAACCAACTCAACCTATACCCTCACTTCACATGGGAAGATCTAATATAATTATCTACCCTCAAAAAAAAATATTATGCACCACTCTAAGATCCTAAACCAAAATCATTTTGTTTCCAATTATTAAACTAACCCTAACCTCTAAGCATTTAATAAATTTTAAGAGTGATAAGGAGTAAACCTTCCAACTATTAAACTAACCTTAACCCAAAATTTAACAAATTTTAACACGGGTAATTAGTGATCCTAAGCCTAGGATTTGAAAAAACTTAGATAAAAATATAATCCATCTCAAAAATCTAGTTTACTAGTAAGACTTTCTTAACATTAAAAACCTCCTCCACTAAGACAACTTGTCACTTAAGCACCACAAAATACTAGAAAATGCTTATATGTCCAAAAATGCAATCTACCCTTGCCACAATATATTACATTTTTAGACATATAAGCATATTCCTCAAAACTTTCTTCCATACACCCAAATTGTAAAAATAAAATGTTATATGTTGTCCAATGCATCCTTGTTTTCAAACACATGAACACTTATGCAACCAATTAGCTTTGAATCCTCACTTTCAAACACACGGATAAATATTGAGAACTAATTTTTGGAATTTAATATTTATAATCATAATTGTGGAGTCTCCTTCTAAACATTGATAAACAATTATCTATAACAACTATTTATTCTATTTGTAAAAACAATTAAACAACTTTGTACAATAAATATTATAATAATATAATAAAATATAGTAAAAAATACTATAAATATTGAGAACTAATTTTTGAAGTTTAATATTTATAATCATAATTGTGGAGTCTCCTTCTAAACATTGATAAACAATTATCTATAAGACCTATTTATTCTATTTGTAAAAACAATTAAACAACTTTGTACAACAAATATTATAATAATATAATAAAATATACTCAAAAATACTTCCAAATATTATAATAATAATAATAATAATGTAGATATCTCTAAACTTAGAAAATGAGTTTTCTATAACTTCAACAAATTAATAAAAAAGAACTTAACCAACAATATTATCTACAGTGATAAGAAAATTTCACATTTAAAAACTTATTAAGGAAATAAGCGATTTTATCTTTACCATCTTCAATTATTCTGAATTTCCTTCCATGTAATTGTGCGTTAGAAAAACAAATTTTACGTAAACTCTTATGCTCATCATAATCTACCCTTCACTCCATATTGGTTTAATTAAATTAACAACTAATAAGACGTTGTTTTTATGTAAATAAGGTAATATACGCAAGGAAATACGATAAGACTATTGTGGACGTGGATTAATAACTACAAACAAGATTGAAAAAGCTATGCATGGCACTATAGTGTAAAATTCATCCAAATCTAATACATTAAAAAGATAAAAACATAATTAAATTGTTTTTAATTTCAATAATGACAATCTACATTCCTAATTATATCATATAATATTTTTATTTTTTTTAATAATAATCACTTGAATTCTTAATTATATCATATAATATTTAAAGATTTTCCAAAAAGCTATTAAATCCAATTGTATCAATTTTTCCAAAAAGCTACCAAACTAATAATTTCAGAGAATTTTCAAAAAAATAAATGGTAAGGATTAAATGTGATGTATTCCCAATTTAATATGTTCAGATACACAATCCACTTCATTTGTGTCAACTTGTAGAGTTGAGTATTTAGAATTCTCTTTTTCAAAAGTCATTAATAAATTATGGGTAGTTCTCGTTTTCCATGTAATTCTCTTCTAAACACTAACTAAGTAAGGTCAAGTTTATAATGAGGTAATCCTTTTCATTAACCATAATTTATTGATGAAATGATTTATTAAAATAAAAATCAAAGAGAATTGGTTAGAATTAATTTTATCTTAGCAAAAATGAAATTATTTTTTTACAAGAATGCATCAAATAGTTTTAAAAGAGGAAAAAATGTCTAAATAACTAAAACTAAAATAGCTAGATAAATTTTTAGATTTACCCTACAATAAATTTAAGGAGAAACATTAAAGCAACTGAAAAAAAGAATTAAAAGTTTTTTTAATTGTTTAAGAGTTTGTGTTCCTTGAACCTAAGGAAATAGGTCAATGGCCCAAAACTCAAAGACATATAGTAGGAGTAAAAATCTACCCCTTATGGACCACCAACTAATTATTTTGAACGACATGATTTTCCTTAAATTAGGATGATAAGTTAATCCATATTCAGGATAATAGGGAGATATGACTACCCTCACTACCTATTAACAATAGAGTTATGATAAATCTTTCCACCTTAAAAAAAATAAAATATTAAGATTTTTGAGTTCACTTGTACACCAAATGTGGGTTAAACCAGTTAATCCTTAGCATGTATGTTCACCACTCAAATCCAACAACACAAAAATTATCCAAAAGTAAACATACAACCACTATAAAACCAACCTGATAATGTAAGTATGATAGCCTATGATTCTCAAGAATACTTTATTGATTCATGATTAAGAGATCCTAATGTCCATCAACACATATTAATGGTATGGTGTTAAAAAAATACGATTTGCAATATACACTCAAACTATTGTTAGGGGTATGGTGTTAATAAAATACCCTATCCTACAATACAATTTGAGGTTCAATTCTCACTTAGTGCAATTATAATAGTGAACCATTTTCCTAAATCCTTATAATAAAATAATAGTAAGAATCATAATGGTAATAAAGGTTTTGCAAACAATGGGATTTAGTTGAGATATTAAAATATTGATTTAGTTTAAAATGTTAAGAGATAGATGATCATGGTGTAAAAGAATATTAATTCTTAAAATAAAAAGGAGAGATTGTAGTTGATAGATTTAGAATATTAGAATCACCATCAAATTCTTTTATCTTTTGAGTTTACTCTAATCAAAAGACAAAAGACATAATCACATTCACCACTTCAAAAAAACACCATTAATAAGAGCAAAATTAGAATTAGAAAAAAAAAATTGTTTAAGATGTTACAATCAAGCCCTTACAAATTACATATATAAATGAAAAATAAATAAATAGTGTACTTAAGACCAAAGTCTAACCTATCATAAAACTAAAAAACTATTTTAAAAAGTAACATCAAGAAAACCAACTAAAAAACAAACTTCAAATAATGTGATCTATTCAAATTGCGTATCCCTCTGCTTCTTCCCACCTCAATCTTTGAATCCAATTATAATATTTTTATAGTTTTCCAAATTTAATTACAAGTTTTATTCTCTCAATATACTTATCAACCTTCAATTCAAATAATTGATCATCCTTCAAATAAAATACAACAATCTCAAAACTTAAATGAAATCAAGCAATAATATATTTATCAATATTACCAAAAGAAATTGTACACTAACATTTTTTCAATACCACCACCAAATTAGAACACTCTTTTCTCGAATTACTCCATGTTCGCGCCATCAAAGATAAGGTGTTTCAGTTGGAAACAAAGAATTTTATGTTATAAATCATCAACCGATAAAACAAAGGATATTATGTTCAAAAAAAACTATATGGAGCTAATAGTCCATTTAATCCTAAAAACGGAAATAACTAACCAGATAGATTGAGCGACCCTCGCGATCCAACAATAAGAATTTAATAATTATAAATTATAATTATGAGCAAAATTATATATTTGAAATTTATAAAGCTTTGAATTTGGATAAATGTTTTATTGGTAAAACCATAATATTTTATGGATATATAATATTAGAAAATTTATCTAAAACGAACACACTAAAAGAATTATAAACCAAATTATATTTATTTTTAATCTCAATAATGTTAACCTATAACCGGTTGCTCCTTCATTCTTGCTTTCAAATACATAGACATATATGCAATTTGTGTTGAGGATTGTTTTCCTTCCATCGAGGTTAAATTTTAGCAAGTGACATATTGAACTCTTAAATGAGCATGCTATCCAAAAATCCTTGACAATGAGGGGAAGTGGGAAGGAAAAAAAATTATTAAAATTTATAATAATAATATATAATAACAATAGTGATTAAAACTTGATATGAAGATGACTTTTTTACATTACAATAAATTTAAGGGGAAACATTAAATTAACCAATAAAAAAAATTGAAATTTTGAGATTATTTTATGGATTAAATAAGTTGGTGAAAAATATCATCCTCGACTAAGAATTAAAAGTTTTTTATTGATTAAAAGATAGTCTTCTTTTAACCTAATGAAATGGGTTAATGACCCAAAACTCAAAGACATATGGTAAGAGTGAAAGTTTGTTGTTTATGAGCCACCAATTGATTACTTTAAATGGTATGGTCATGTTGAGCTCTTAAATGAGCATGCTATCCAAAAAGCCTTGGCAATGAGGGGAAACCCCAAGGAAAAGAAATTTTATAATTTTATAATAATAATAATATATAATAAAATTTAAANATTTAGGTTCATCCTCTATCATCATCAATGAGACGTGCCCTTCAGGACGCACTAGGTGCTCCAAGGGTGCCACTCGCCTCAGTTGTTCCCTTGCGTGACGTGCCCTTGAAGACGCACTATGTGCTCCAAGGGTGCCACTCGCCTCTTGATTGATTGGTAGAAATCAATAACCCCTAGAGTCAACACTCCGCCAGGTGAACTTGTGGGAGACTAAGGGCTTCTAAGGAATAAGGCCCCTGCCTTATTGCACACCCCTTAGAATCATCGTGAGCGACTATCACAATCTGCCCTCATAGCATCATGGGTCCTCCCGAACTAGGTAATCGTTAACCTACAGTTCGAGCCACGACGTGAGTGCTAGTAGGTTGTGGCAGAGTTGTTGTCCACACCTCTCCCTCAACATCTCTGGTAGTCGTGTGTGACCCCTTTACTCCATATGTGAGTTTGTTCGGTAAGCTATCGTCAGCCTGCATCATCAACAAATCATGTCAGAATGTATCAATATCATATCACCCAGTCAAAGGCACTAATATCACAGTAAAACAATCAAACCCCAAAGGCACACTCCCTGACTCGATCCGGAGTCCAAGGGGTTCCATCGATGCCTCTGCATCCTCAAGGTCCAAAACCCTGCACACTCAGTAAAACCGAATCAATAGCACCTGTCTATGTCAATGTAGTAAAACAACATGTCATCAGCCCATAACGCATCGAAATCAAGTTAAAAGTTTTAATAGCATAATAATCTGGATCACTTGCGAGAAAGTGTCCTCAAAGAATAAGTTTTCTCAGTGCGCCAGAGCGGGATGTTACATATCACTAGGTTTTACTAAGGACCCTTAAAAAAGGCATTGGCTAGTTGTTTTACGAAATGTTTTTTTTTAGCCGAAATACAGTTATATAAATTTACAAGAATCACTATTTTTTGTTATTCAAAATCTATTTCTGAATGCAGAAATGGATTTAGCATGCTAAAAATCTTATACAAAATAATTCTGACATCTTTCCAGTTTCACAGATAAAATGTTGCTTTTAGACGGAGTTTACTATGAGATTCCCATAAAAAATTCCCTTTTCGTCAACAAATAATTGATAACATTAACTCGGAAAGGAAGATTGTTCTCCAATTAGCTCACTTCATAAGGTAACCATCCCTTTTCAATACAAAGGTACGAGAGCTTCGCTATTGGGGTAACAATATCGGGAATGGGAGCAACAATATGAAGGACAAAACAACAAACTTTGATTTGACTAAAGAGAATACGAAATGGAATTTGGTAAACTATTTATCCTCGTAGATCCATAACATACGCCACCACTCAAAAGCTAATAATTAAGTCTGCTTCTAATGGATAGTTCTCACCAACTCAATTATATTTGTGGTTGTTACTATTCCATTTTCTTCCACCAATTCTTAAAAGGGTGTAATCCCTAACCAACCAATTCTTAAAAAGGTGTAATCCCTAATCAATCAATCTCTTTAATGATGTAGCAATTAGGGGGTAATTCCTAACCAACCAAGCTCTTTAATGAGGTAGTCATTTTCATTAACCAAAATCTATGTACGGGTTTTATTAGGAATCTTTAAATCAAAAAACACATCATAACTAGTCATAATAGGAATTAATTCTTTTTCTAAAATTAATCACAACTCTATTTCCTAAGATGATGAAGAGAAAAACCACGATAAAAATCTCTCTGGGGTAAACCCTCATGTAAACAGTAAACTGATAATAGTAGTTGTGTGTGCTTTCTTTGTAAAAAGAGCACCAATTAACATAGATGATGTCAACTAACCAGAGGGATGTGCTAATATTATATTTGCAAGGAGGAAAAGGATAAAGTAAATTAATCATCAAATATCAGATGGTGTTAATGAAAACTATAATAAAAAGAAGAAGGAATACTAAGAGTCCTAGTATTATTATTAATATTTAGTAATTAATTATGAACTAACTAGAAAAATGTGGATTAGTGGGCATTAAGTTGTAGTATGTGAGGAAAAGAGAGAAAATCAGGCAAAAAACATTCTCTGCATTAGAGTTTTTGAAAGGTTCCTCTATAACATAGTTTTCATTAGTCTAGCCATATGTAGCATAAACTTAATATTCTATGAGTCTCTATTTGTATAAGTGGAAGATTAAAAAAAACCTTCTATATCATTAAATATCTTGATATTCATTAAATGCCTTTATATAAAACATAATATTATCATGTTGCAATAAAAACCTTAATATCATATTGTAATAAAAAGTATATGTAGTTATTGGAGAAAACCAACTAAAAAAACAAATTGCAAATGATTATAATATGAAAGACAATTGAGCAAGTTTGTAAAATAATAATAATATAATAAAATAAAATAATATGCAATAATAATATATAATAAAAATTAGCAAAAATAATTTATACTTTTAATTGGATTATTGTTAATAATTAGGTTTAAAAAGATACATAGAAAACAAAATTGAAAGTTTGTGATGGAAATGTTTTGATTAAAAGAAAAAAAAAATGATAAAAATTAATTGCATAGTATTAAACTAAAAATCAATAATTGAAAGAGAATTTATTAAACTAAAAATCAACATTTGAAAGAACATTTTTTTTAAAAATTGAGATTAGTTTGTGATGAAAATGTTTGATTAAAAGAAAAAGAAAATAATAATAATAAATGGTAAAAATTAATGGCATAGTATTAAACTAAAAATCAGCATTTGGAATAACATTTTTTTTAAATGAGATTATTTTTTGCAAAAATGCAGAGTTTTAAAAAGCGTTATATTTTTTGGTAGTTTTCAGTGATTTTTTTAGTTTGATTTTGGTTAATTTTTTTAGTTTGATTTTGTAAAATAATTGGATCTGCAAATTTGAGTGGCTAAGTTTGTATAATCCGAGTGCCTCTGAGTTTTTCAACACACTTTTAAAATGGGAAAATGTTTAAATAAGAAAAAAGATAAAGAAATTAGTCCCTAAGAAATTTAAATCAATTATTATTCATGGAGGCATTGTATTCAGTTGAGGAACCAAACTCCTAACATTAGGAAAATTAGTGAGAAGAGTAAAATGTTACTCTAAAGCTATAAATTTCAAATAAAAAAAATTGCTTACTTAAAAAAATTGATGACATTGATGATTGAAGCTTGTTATGGAGATAATTTTTTAAATTTACAATAAAATAAATTTAAGGAGAAACATTAAATCAGCCAATAAAAAAAGAAATTTAAATTATGAATCTAAGATTTTGAGATGATTTTATGGATTAAATAAGTTGGTGAATAATATGAGAATTAAAAAATAAATAAATAAAATTATTAGTTAAGAGTTTTTCTTCTTTTAATCTAAGGAAATAGGTTAATGACCCAAAACTCAAGGCATATGATAGGAGTGAAAGTCTACCCCTAATCTAAGGAAATAGGTTGTTAATGGCCCAAAACCCTAGGCATATGGTAGGAGTGAAATTATACTCCTTATGTACCACCAACTAATTATTTTTTTAAATGAAATGGTTTTCCTAAAATAGCATGGTTTCCCTTTAATAATGATGACAAGTCAATCCATATTCATGAATAACATTAATAGAGGACTATTCTCACTACTTATTAACAATCCAATTATAATAAGTTTTTCCACCTAAAAAATAAAAAATCTAAAACTTTTAATTAACATTAAAAATTCACTTATACAACAAATATGGATTAAGCACTTAATTATATTATTAACAAGTATGTTCAAAAATCAAACCAAATCGAGCTTCGCACTTACCGTATCCACGAGTGGACCCATAGATTTTGAGGATGACTTCGTTGTTCAATATAAAAGATCCTATCCATTTTGAGAATCAGTTTGTATCCATCACATTCTTAAAGGGTTTTCGATGACGTATTTTTTGATGGGGTAAATATTTAGTGTCCAATAACATGTTTATTGGGCATCTTTAAAATAGATTAAGCACATCTTTAAATGCATTAATTGTTTTTAAAATTAATCAAAACAAAACATTATTGGTTAATTCAACATTATTAAACTTAGTCTAAAATTGCACTGTATATTAATAAGAATTATTATTATTGATGGGCTAGTGTCCTATAACAAATTTACAATTATATTTGTTCTCAATAATGGTAACATGCTCCTAATTTTATAATATAAAAATTGGACATTTTTATGAAATGTCAAACCAACTTAACCTATACCCTCACTTCACATGGGAAGATCTAATATAATTATCTACCCTCAATAAAAAAAATATTATGCACCACTCTAAGATCCTAAACCAAAATCATTTTGTTTCCAATTATTAAACTAACCCTAACCTCTAAGCATTTAATAAATTTTAAGAGTGATAAGAAGTAACCCTTCCAACTATTAAACTAACCTTAACCCAAAAATTTAACAAATTTTAACAAGGGTAATTAGTGACCCTAAGTCTAGGATTTGAAAAAACTTAGATAAAAATATAATCCATCTCAAAAATCTAGTTTACTAGTGAGACTTTCTTAACATTAAAAACCTCCTCCACAAAAACAACTTGTCACTTAAGCACCACAAAATACTAGGAAATGCTTATATGTCCAAAAATGCAATCTACCCTTGCCATAATATATTACATTTTTAGACATATAAGCATATTCCTCAAAACTTTCTTCCATACACTTAAATTGTAAAAATAAAATGTTATATGTTGTCCAATGCATCCTTGTTTTCAAACACATGGACATTTATGCAACCAATTAGCTTTGAATCCTCACTTTCAAACATACAGATAAATATTGAGAACTAATTTTTGGAGTTTAATATTTATAATCATAATTGTGGAGTCTCCTTCTAAACATTGATAAACAATTATCTATAACAACTATTTATTCTATTTGTAAAAACAATTAAACAACTTTGTACAATAAATATTATAATAAAATATAGTCAAAAATACTTTCAAATATTATAATAATGATAATCATGTAGATATCTCTAGACTTAGAAAATGAATTTTCTCTAACTTTAACAAATTAATAAAAAAGAACTTAACCAATATTATAAGAAAATTTTGCATTTAAAAACCTATTAAAGAAATAAGCGATTTTATCTTTACCATCTTCAATTATTCTGAATTTCCTTCCATGTAATTGTGCGTTAGAAAAACAAATTTTACGTAAACTCCTATGCTCATCATAATCTACCCTTCACTCCATATTGGTTTAATTAAATGAACAACTAGAAGACGTTGTTTTTATGTGAATAAGGTAATATACGGAAGGAAATACGATAAGAATATGATAGCGCCCATTGTGGACGTGGATTAATAACTACAAACAAGATTGAAAAAACTATGCATGGCACTGTAGTGTAAAATTCATCCAAATCTAATACAATAAAAACATAATTAAATTGTTTTTAATTTCAATAATGATCATCTATATTCCTAATTATATCATATAATATTTTTATTTTTTTTAATAATAATCACTTGAACTCTTAATTATATCATATAATATTTAAAGAATTTCAATAATGATCATCTATATTCCTAATTATATCATATAATATTAATAACCACTTGAACTCTTAATTATATCATATAATATTTAAAGATTTTCCAAAAAGCTATCAAATCCAATTGTATCATTTTTTCCAAAAAGCTACCAAACGAATAATTTAATTTCAGAGAATTTCCAAAAAACAGATAAAGTAAATGGTAAGGATTAAATGTGATGTACTCCCAATCTAACATGTTCAAATACACAATCCACTTCATTTGTGTCAACTTGTAGAGTTGAGTATTTAGAATTTTCTTTTTCAAAAGTCATTAATAAATTATGGATAGTTCTGGTTTTCCATGTAATTCTCTTCTAAGCACTAACTAAGTAAGATCAAGTTTATAATGAGATAATCCTTTTCATTAACCATAATTTATTGATGAAATGGTTGATTAAAATAAAAATCAAAGAGAATTGATTAGAATTAATTTTATCTTAACAAAATTGAGATTATTTTTTTACAAGAATGCATCAAATATTTTTAAAAGGGGAAAAATGTCTAAATGACTAAAACTAAAGTAGCGAGATAAATTTTTAGATTTACCCTACAATAAATTTAAGGAGAAACATTAAAGCAACCCATTAAAAACTTAAAAAAAAAAAAAAAGAATTAAAAGTTTTTTTTAGTTGTTTAAGAGTTTGTGTTTCTTGAACCTAAGGAAATAGGTCAATGGCCCAAAACTCAAAGGCATATAGTAGGAGTAAAAATCTACCCCTTATGGATCACCAACTAATTATTTTGAATGACATGATTTTCCTTAAATAAGGATGATAAGTTAATCCATATTCAAGATAACAGGGAGATATGACTACCCTCACTACCTATTAACAATAGAGTTATGATAAATCTTTCCACCTTAAAAAAAGTAAAATATTAAGATTTTTGAGTTCACTTGTACACCAAATGTGGGTTAAACCACTTAATCCTTAGCATGTATGTTCACCACTCAAATCCAACAACACAAAAATTATCCAAAGGTAAACATACAACCACTATAAAACCAACTTGATAATGTAAGTATGATAGCCTATGATTCTCAAGAATACTTTATTGATTCAGCATTAAGAGATCCTAATGTCCATCAACACATATTAATGGTATGGTGTTAAAAAAATACGATTTGCAATAATAAAATACCCTATCCTACAATACAATTTGAGGTTCAATTCTCACTTAGTGCAATTATAATAGTGAACCATTTTCCTGAATCCTTATAATAAAATAATAGTAAGAATCATAATGGTAATAAAGGTTTTGCAGACAATGGGATTTAGTTGAGATATTAAAATATTGATTTAGTTTAAAATGTTAAGAGATAGGTAATCATGGTGTAAAAGAATATTAATTCTTAAAATAAAAAGGAGAGGTTGTAGTTGATAGATTTAGAATATTAGAATCACCATCAAATTCTTTTATCTTTTGAGTTTACTCTAATCAAAAGATAAAAGATATAATCACATTCATCACTTCAAAAAAACACCATTAATAAAAGCAAAATTAGAATTAAAAAAAGAAATGGTTTAAGATGTTACAATCAAGCCCTTACAAATTATATATATAAATGAAAAATAAATAAATAGTGTACTTAAGACCAAAGTCTAACCTATCATAAAACTAAAAAATTATTTTAAAAAGTAACATTAAGAAAACCAACTAAAAAACAAATTTCAAATAATGTGATCTATTCATAGTTGTGTATTCCTGTGCTTCTTCCCACCTCAATCTTTGAATCCAACTATAATATTTTTTATAGTTTTCCAAATTTAATTACAAGTTTTATTCTCTCAATCTACTTATCAACCTTCAATTCAAATAATTGATCATCCTTCAAATAAAATACAACAATTTCAAAACTTAAATGAAATCAAGCAATAATATACTTATCAATATTACCAAAAGAAATTGTACACTAACATTTTTTCAATACCACCACCAAATTAGAACACTCTTTTCTCGAATTACTCCATGTTCGCGCCATCAAAGATAAGGTGTTTCAGTTGGAAACAAAGAATATTATGTTATAAATCATTAACCGATAAAACAAAGGATATTATGTTAAAAAAAAACTATATGGAGCTAATATTCCATTTAATCCTTAAAAACGGAAATAACTAACCAGATAGATTGAGCGACCCTCGCGATCCAACAATAAGAATTTAATAATTATAAATTATAATTATGAGCAAAATTATATATTTGAAATTTACAAAGCTTTGAATTTGGATGAATGTTTTATTGGTAAAACCATAATATTTTATGGATATATAATATTAGAAAATTTATCTAAAACGAACATACTAAAAGAATTATAAACCAAATTATATTTATTTTTAATCTCAATAATGTTAACCTATAACCAGTTGCTCCTTCATTCTTGCTTTCAAATATATGGACATATATGCAATTTGTGTTGAGGATTGTTTTCCTTCCATCGAGGTTAAACTTTAGCAAGTGACATATTGAACTCCTAAATGAGCATGCTATCCAAAAATCCTTGACAATGAGGGGAAGTGTCAAGGAAAAAAAAATATTAAAATTTATATTAATAATATATAATAACAATAGTGATTAAAGCTTGATATGAAGATGACTTTTTTACATTACAATAAATTTAAGTGGAAACATTAAATTAACCAATAAAAAAAATTGAAATTTTGAGATTATTTTATGGGTTAAATAAGTTGGTGAAAAATATGATCCTCGACTAAGAATTAAATTTTTTTTATTGATTAAAAGACAGTCTTCTTTTAACCTAATGAAATGGGTTAATGACCCAAAACTCAGAGACATATGGTAAGAGTGAAAGTTTGTTGTTTATGAGCCACCAACTGATTACTTTAAATGGTATGGTCATGTTGAGCTCTTAAATGAGCATGCTATCCAAAAAGCCTTGGCAATGAGGGGAAACCCCAAGGAAAAGAAATTTTATAATTTTATAATAATAATAATATATAATAAAATTTAAATAATAATAGTGTTTAAAGGTTGATATGGAGATGAATTTTTTACACCAATTTAAGGGGAAACATTAAAATGTTGAGATGATTTTATGGGTTAAATAACTTGGTGAAAAATATGATATTGGAGTAGGAATTAAAAAAAAANTATATAATTGGAAAATAAATAAATGGTATACTTAAAACCAAAGTCTAACCTATCATAAAACTAAAAAATTATTTTAAAAAGTAACATCAAGAAAACCAACTAAAAAACAAACTTCAAATGATATGATCTTTTCATAGTTTGCTTCCTCCCACCTTAATCTTTGAATCCAATTATAATATTTTTTTATAATTTTCCAAATTTAATTACAAGTTTTATTCTCTCAATCTACTTATCAACCTTCAATTCAAATAATTGATCATCCTTCAAATAAAATACAACAATCTCAAAACTTAAATGAAATCAAGCAATAACATATTTATCAATATTATCAAAACAAATTGTACACTAACATTTTCTCAATACCACCACCAAATTAGAACACTCTTTTCTCGAATTACTCCATGTTCGCGCCAGCGCCATCAAAGATAAGGTGTTTCAGTTGGAAACAAAGAATATTATGTTTATAAATCATCAACCGGTAAAACAAAGGATATTATGTTAAAAAAAACTATATGGAGCTAATATTCCATTTGATCCTAAAAACGGAAATAACTAACCAGATAGATTGAGCGACCCTCGCGATCCAATAATAAGAATTTAATACTTATAAATTATAATTACGATAAATTATAATTATGGGTAAAATTATATATTTGAAATTTATAAAGCTTTGAATTTGGATGAATGTTTTATTGATAAAACCATAATATTTTATGAATATATAATATTAGAAAATTTATCTAAAACGAACACACTAAAAGAATTATAAACCAAATTATATTTATTTTTAATCTCAATAATGTTAACCTATAACATGTTGCTCCTTTATTCTTGCTTTCAAATATATGGACATATATGCAATTTGTGTTGAGGGTTGTTTTCCTCTCAATGAGATTAAATTTTAGCAAGTGACATATTGAACTTTTAAATGAGCATGCTATCCAAAAAATCCTTGACAATGAGGAAAAGTGTCAAGAAAAAAAAATATTAAAATTTATAATAATAATATATAATAACAATAGTGATTAAAGCTTGATATGAAGATGACTTTTTTACATTACAATAAATTTAAAGGGAAACATTAAATTAACCAATAAAAAAATTTGAAATTTTGAGATTATTTTATGGGTTAAATAAGTTGGTGAAAAATATGATCGTGGACTAAGAATTAAAAGTTTTTTATTGATTAAAAGATAGTCTTCTTTTAACCTAATGAAATGGGTTAATGACCCAAAACTCATAGGCATATGGTAAGAGTGAAAGTTTGTTGTTTATAAACCACCTTCTGATTACTTTAAATGATATGGTCATGTTGAGCTCTTAAATGAGCATGTTATCCAGAAAGCCTTGGCAATGAGGGGAAACCCCAAGGAAAAGAAATTTTAAAATTTTATAATAATAATAATATATAATAAAATTTAAAATAATAATAGTGATTAAAGGTTGATATGGAGATGAATTTTTTACACCAATTTAAGGGGAAACATTAAAATATTGAGATGATTTTATGGGTTAAATAACTTGGTGAAAAATATGATATTGGAGTAGGAATTAAAAAAAAATTATTGGTTAAAAGATAGTCTTCCTTTAACCTAAGGAAATGGGTAACGACCCAAAACTCAAAGCATATGGTAAGAGTGAAAGTCTTTGGTTTATGAACCACCAACTGATTATTTTAAATGACATGGTTTTCCTGGATGATAAGTGAGTCCACATTCATGAATAACAATCATACATTATTATCCTCACTACCTATTAACAACTCAGTTATGATAAGTTTTTCCACCTTAAAAAAATAAAAATCTTAAAACTTTTCAGTTGACATTTAAGAATTCATTTGCAGAACAAATATGGGTTAAATGCTTAATAGTGAGCATGCATGTTCAAAACTCACAACACAAAAGTTAGTCAAAATTAGTCAAGTATTATAGTGTCCAACTCTAAATAATACTTTGTTGGTTTCTCATTAAGGCAACATATTGTCCATCAACAATACTTTGTTGGTTTCTTAGGAAGGGATCCTAATGTCCATCAACAAATGTTAATGGTATGGTGTTAATAAAATACACTACTATGCAATATACACTCCAACAAGTTTTAATGGTATGGTGTTACTAAAATACTATATCCTTGAATGCAATATACACTCCAACCAGTGTTAATGGTATGAAGTTACTAAAATAAGCTATCTCGCAATACAATTTGAGGTTAGATGCTAATTTAGTGCAACTATAACAATGCACCATTTTTATGAATCTTTATAATAAAATTATAGTAAGAATCATAATGGTAATAAAGGTTTTGCAAACAATGGGCTTTAGTTGAGATATTAAAAAAATTGATTTAGTTTAAATTGCTAAGAGAGAAAAATAGATGATCATGGTGTGAAAGAATGTTAATAATTAAAATATAAAGGAGAGGATGTGGTTGGTAAGTTTGGATATGTGTGGGGAAAGGTTGTGGCTCGTGGGTTTGAAATATGTGTGGGGAGATTTTGGTAAAATATTAGATATAAATCAATGCTAAAGTTATATATAAACCAAACTGCTAAAGAAATTATAGTGCTTTCCACATAAACATTGGGAAAATTAGTGAAAAGAGTAAAAATTTGCTTACTTAAAAAACTACAATGAAGAAATTATAGTACTTTCCACACGAACATTGAGAAAATTATTGAAAAGAGTAAAAATGTTGTTGGCCCTTGGTTATGGAAGGAAGCGAAGATCGTGGAAGAAAAGGTCAAACACGAACTGTGCGGGAGACATAGTGACTATCACTGGTTCGAAGTAAGCAAATGAGAAGAAAAGTCAGAGAGAAGTACGGAAAAGCACGACATTGGATGAGGAGATCAAGGAAGATGGATCGAGGACAACTTAGTAAGCAGATAAAGCCACCATTGGATGCGTTGGAGCACTGCGTGAGAAGGGAGGAAAGACACGCTGGCGAACCCCTGAAAAGGAGGGTTAATTAGACCTAGGGTTTTAGACACCTAAGGTTTTGGGTAATTAGGGTTTTGACACCTAGGTTTCAACCTAAGGCTGTCGATGAGGGACTATAATGTATAAATAGAGGTCGAGAGGACCTAGGTCGAGTATGTACTAGTGTTGGGTATTGATATTGATTGTTGTTGGTTGAGGGATTATTGTACTATGAGAGAGAGGAGTATTGAGAGTGAGAGACTTCTGGTATTGTAAGATCTTCAGCTGGGTGCAAAGATCAAGTCCTACAGTTGGGTGCACGGGAAGGTGGGAGATAGAGAGAAGAAGAAAGAAGATCTGCTGACTAAGAGCGCAGATAAAAAATGTAAGCTTTATCTTAATATATCATAAGCACAGTTATGTGGACGTATCCCTAGAGAGAGGGTGAACCACGTATATTTTGTGTCGTATGTGTGATTGATTCCTGGATCTCTGTCATTGTTATACTGTCATTTGCATTATTCCGTTAGATCAAATTTATAGTTGCGCAAAGTAGATCTAGCTAATAAGGGATATATGAATGCTACAATATTTTTGTATTGGTTCCACTTGATATTCCCCTGGTTGTAGACATCTCTATCTTGCAACCCCCCTCTTAATTGCTTTGGGTGAGACTATATCTACTTCGCAGGTGTTGCTGAAAGGGCCAGTAGCTAGGGCTTGTTGGTACGCTCTTGGAGTGAACCCTGGGTCTGCCCCTGTGCCAACAAATGGTTCTGTTGTCGGGACATGGATATTTTTAAGTGAATGTCAAGGTGGTTCCCATCGAAGACAGAGATTCAAAAGTGGATAGAGGATCAAGAAAGAGACTTCGCTAAATCCCAGAACAAGAACCCTAAACTAAGTACTGAAGATTGGCTACAAAGATGCATCTTCACCGACATTCATGAGATCTTCTTTGGAGGAATCCACTAGGAGTTGTTTGAGTGGTTGGCTAGGTTAGCCGATACCCAATTCGAGATCAGATCTAGACCTCATGTGGTTTGGACACCAGCACTGATCCAGAAGGTCAAGAGAGTTGACAACATTGTATTTAGAGCAGTAGATCATTGGTTTGATAGTACCATTGGAGGGTATATCACTGAATTTGTTGTTGATAGGGTATAATCATATAGCCAAGCCGAGAGATACTTTTTAAAAGGACCCAAAGGAAAAAAATTTCACTTTCTGAAGCTGAGAATCAAGATGTTGTTGCATGAAAAGAACGTCTTGAAGATACAGTAGATTGGATGGACTTTAAAGGCTAATGTTCAGAAATTCAGACAGGGACAACGACACAGAAGCTGGACATACACGCAGTGGAAGGGTATTCAGAGGGGTTCACCTTGAGAACCTGTTTATGCAAAACTACAGAGAAGAGGGTTTCTACAATGGACAAGAGGTACATCTAACTGATGAAGAACATTCAGAACCCACCAGAACAGGAGAAGGGGAAGCTGAAGAACTTCACCAAAGCGAGCCAGAAACCTCAGGAACTGCATAGATTACTGAAGTAAGTAAAATTAAACCTCCTGTTGTTTCAATAGCATCAAGCATCTAGAATAGCCAGAACCACCAGAGTCTTCAGAGTGTTGTTACTAGCAACTCATCCTATACTCAGACAAGAAGCCTAGGGAACTCTATGGCAGATGAGATGAGGCTCCCTATCATCAGAGAAGATGGATCTGAGGATCTCGATCAACACTGGTTCATGTGTGAGGTCGTGTGGAATATTAAAAGTATCACTGATGAAGCCATCAAGAGAACCCAGTTCATCACTACGCTAAGGGACCGCACACTGAGCTGGTACATGAAACTTGTCCAAGGACTGGTGCAACCTAAGCCACTGAACGAGATTAAGAATGAGTTGATTGCAGAGTTTAAGAAACCTAAGTCGGAGTCACAATGTATTACAGAGCTAAAAGAGATCAAACAAAAGGTAGTATAACCTGTTTGGGAGTTTGACTAGAGATTCAAGACCCTAATAGGTTGATTAACTTTTCAGATCCTTGATGAACAGAAAAAAGAATGGTTCATCACGACATTGTTACCACACATCAAAGTCCCTCTGATGCAGCAGAAGATTGCATTGCAGGCAGAATCTTTGGAGATCGCCATGAAGCTTGAATTAGCACCTATGGGATAATCTAGCTCAGGCATGAGCCAGATCTTGAGCCCGCTGACTAGTTTGTCTCTGCAGGTCGAGGATATGAAGAAGAACAAGGGGCAAGACAAAAGAGAAGATATCTAGTGTGTAAGATGTAGATCTGAAGGTCATGATAAGGAACATTGTCCCTTATTTCATGAGTATTTGACCTCAAGAGCGTCGAGCCCCTTGAAGCAAGTCAACCTACCCTGGTGCGATGTATGCAGAAATAGGCATTACCCAGGTGAGTGCTTGTAACACTCTTTCATACTATAATGCTCTGATACAAAATTGTAATGCCCCCATTCTGGGCTGGGCAGGCGCTACTTCGCGAAATAACAATCTCATACTAAATTCTATATATAAAACATGCAATTAAGCAAATGAAACACATTTAAACTCATAGTAAACATAAGAATTACTAATATCATAAATAATCAATGGATTTAACATTAATTCATATGCACGGCAGAATACATGATAAATATAAATACATAGACATGCAGAAACGTAATTAGTACATTATCTGGTACTTATCTTTGAAACAGTGGCAATTCCACCAACCAGGTGCATGCCTTCCACGAACCTCCCAGCCTTAGACCACACTGCTCATCAAGCTCAACAGTGGTCACGCCCGAGCTAGGACTAAGCTCCACCCCAAGGAAAGGAATCCTAGGCTAGGCTGAGGTTACAGGGAAAACACCCAGTCACAAGGAAGGAATTATCTCCCAGGAACCACTCATACTCACTGCCCACAGACTCTCCTTCCCCACATGCCTGTTCCACCCCAAGAGTATACACCTTCTCTATCACCTAGACGGTCCTTCGGCTGTTAACCTCCCTTGCCTTAGGTTTCATCAATAGACCGGATCAGAAGTCTCCGAGCTCTATGGAAGCTACAGGGTTCCTTCCAGGAGTTCTCTCCTTCCTCTGCGCACTCTCTTTCCTAGGAGAGTCGCTCACAGGCCAAGCAAACTGTTCTTCCAACTTCAACCACCTCTCTCACCTAGAGAGAGTGTTGTATGACTAGCCAACAAGCCACACAAGATCAAAAACTACATGTCCACCACAGTCAACAGGAATCCATACACAAACACCCTAGGGTATCTACAGACAGGTGCAACAGCATAACCAGGCTTAGCAGGGACGGGCCACTTCCGTTTTCTCAATCTAGAAACACGGGATAGACTCACACTCTGGATTCTTAGGTATGCATGACGAGTTGTCCATGCAGGGGTCGATTCTGACTCCACGGTTTAGAACAGAGAAGGGGTGTACCCTCTTTCCAGAACAAACATAGACTTTTTCCCCGAAATCAACACAGGCTTCTAGTTCAGCTAATGTATGGTTCAAACGGTCAGGTAGAATGGAGGAGGAACCCCCAACATGGCTCATCTCAACCATTTTATTTGCATGTGCCTGGGCTGACACTTGTCACCCATGCAACTGCATGTGTTCCTTCAACATGTGTTCCTTCCATTTGGAAGTTGCGTGTCCTTCCAAAAAGAACTTAGGATAAAACATATTATTCACATGTCTTTTGGAATAATATTAAAATATTATTCCCAAGGACTTACGCCCCTAGGCTTAGCCCCTAGGCTCAACACTTAGTCCCTTTTCCCACCTCCAGCCCCTAATCCCTTACCCACTCTGTGGAATCTTAGTCCCCCATCACTCATTCATTGTGGTTGGTCTGCACGCGGCGGTATTTATATTTTTATTAATAATGTGCATAGATGCATGTACAAAATCAGGCTCTTAGCCTTCAACACTTAGGCTCTCTAGCCTAATAATCACATAAGACCACCAACTTATATTAACTTGGCTCACCAGCCTATAAAGAAAACATAATTATAATTCATTTCATAAACATGTTTTACAACAGGGCTTGGCCTTAGGGACATTACAATCCCCCTCCCCTTATTTCTGCATTGTCCTCAATGCAACTTTACACTGCATCTGCAAGCTTTTCAAAATTTTCAAAAAGAGGTGGGTACTCTGCCCGCATAACATCTTCATGCTCCCATGTCGCATCCTTAGGACCGTACCAGATCCACTAGACCTTTACAAGCCCTATAGCTCGATTCTGGGGCTGTTTGTTTTTCCTGTCCAATATGTGCACAGGATGCACTTGCAAGACACCTTCTTGTTCCACCTGAATCACATTCCAATCGATAACATGAGTAGCATCAGGTATATATTTCTTAAGCAATGAAACATGAAACACATTATGTACAGTCATAGATGCAGGTAATGCAAGCATGTATGCAACTGGCCCAATCCTTTTCAGGATATCAAATGACAAACAAAATCTGGCTTCCAACTTGGCGCAACTTCCCAGCTTCAGGGAACTCCTGTTAGTTTTCACTTTTAGGAAAACATGATCACCCACTTTGAATTCTCTGTGGGTTTTGTTCTTATCGGCATAATTTTTCTGCCTGTCCTGGGAAGCTTTCAAATTCTACTTAATTTTTATCATTTGGTCCTCCATTTCCTTGAGCAACTCTCGCCCAACTACTGCTCTGTCAGTTGGATTATCCCAGCTCACTGGAGTGTTGCACTTTATTCCATAAAGTGCTTCAAATGGGCTCATCTTCAACGATGCATGATACCCATTATTGTAGGCGAATTCTACCAAATGCAAGTAGTCTTCCCATCTTGATGGTTTGTCCATCACATATATTCTCAGCATGTCCTCTATTACTCTGTTCACCCTCTCTGTCTGTCCATTAGACTCGGGATGACATGTTGTACTAAAATTTAGATTCGTTCTGAATCCTTTGAATAGTCCTTTCCATAAATTCGAGGTGAATTTCGGGTCCCTATCAGGCACAATCGTCTTAGGAATTCCATGCAAGCATGCCACTTCTTTTAAGAAGATATCAACAACATCTGTTGCCTTGTGAGTGGTTTTCATTGGAATAAAATAGGCATCTTTTGTAAGCTTGTCCACCACAACCATGATCGAATTATGTTTCTTTCTCGTTCTGGGCAATCCTATAATAAAATCCATGGTCACCACTTCCCACTTCCATTCAGGAATTGTCAAAGGTTGCAGCAACCCTATTGGGTGCCTATGCTCAACCTTAACTTTATGGCATTCCATACATATGGCGATGTATTCAACGATCTCTCTCTTCATACCCGACCAAGAGTAATGGCTCTTGATTGTTGCCACAGTCTTCTGATATCCAGGGTGTCCAACATAAGTCACATTATGCATTTCTCTTAGAATCGCAAGTTTCAAACCTTAGACATTGGGTATATACACTTTGTTTTTGCACAGAAGTATTCTCTTAGCTTCCAAGGTGTAATTTTCCTATTTTTGTGGTCTCTCACTCTGTTGTATCTTTGCTACCAAGTCTTTGTACTACAAATATGCATTTGCAGCTTCCAAAATTCTATCCTTAATATCAGTCATGTACATGTTAATGGCTGAAGCATGTAAGTGGTGCACCTTTTTGCTGAGTGCATCGACCACCTTGTTTTCCTTCCCTTTGATATGCTTGATATCAAAGTCATATTCACACAGAAACTCCAGCCACCTACTTTGTCTAACGTTTAAAGTTGGCTGACCAAACAAATATTTCAGATCGTTATGGTCTGTTCTAAGTTCAAACCTCCTTCCCATGAGGTAACGTCTCCATTTCCTCAGAGCATGAACGATTACTGCCAACTCCAAATCATGGGTTGCATAGTTCTTTTCGTGCTCTTTTAATTTCATGGACTCATAACAGATTACGAATCCGGTTTGAATGAGGACCCCTCCCAGTCCTTCTTTGCATGCATCAATGCATACTATGAAATCCACATTTGGATCTGCAATCCTCAAAATTGGAGCGTTGGTTAACAGTTGCTTCAATCGCTGGAAACTTTTCTCACACTCTTCAGTCTACTAAAACTTTTTCTCCTTCCTTTGCAAGGAAGTGATAGGGTGAGCTATCTTTGAGAATCCTGCTATAAACCTTTTGTAGTACCCCGCTAGACCCATAAAGGATCTGACTTCCACCACATTCCTTAGCACTGACCATTCTCGGATGGCCTCAACCTTCTCAGGATCCACATCAATCCCTTCTTTTGAAATAATGTGCCCCAAGTAATGGACATGCCTTTGGTAAAATGAGCATTTTCTCAATTTGGCATATAGTTGGTGTCCTCTCAACACTTGCAGCACCAGTCTCAGGTGTTGTTAATGCTCTTCCTCGGGCTTGGAATACACCAAGATGTCATCCAGGAAGACTATGAAAAAATTGTCTAAATAGTCCCTGAATACACCATTCATCAAGCACATAAAGATAGCAGGTGTGTTTGACAGTCCAAACGTCACCACTATGAACTCATAATGATCGCACCTTGTTCTAAAGGCGGTCTTGTTGATGTCCTCATCCTTTATTCTTACCTGGTGATATCCTGATCTAAGATCTATCTTCGAAAATATTTTTGCACCCTTCAACTGATCGAAAAGATCATCGATCCTCGACAAAGGATACTTGTTCTTGACAGTTACCTTGTTCAACTGTCGGAAATCAATGCACAGCCTCAACGTCCCATCCTTCTTCTTCACGAATAGGATCGGGGCACCCCAAGGTGACATGCTGGGGCGAATGTACCCCTTCTTTAGAATCTCTTCAAGCTACAATTGCAACTCTTTCAGCTCTGGCGTACTCATTCTATAAGGAGCTTTCGACACTGGAGCTGCTCCAGGCATCAAATTTATAGAAAAATCGATGTCTCTCTTTGGAGGTAGTCCAGGTACCTCCTGAAATACGTCTTTGAACTTTGTGAGTACCTCATGGTCTCTAATCCTTGAGACTTCATCTCTGGATGCTTCCTCCACACAGGCTGCAAATAATTGACAGCCTTTTTTGTATCACTTCTTCAGTTGCATGGCTAAGATTTCTCTAACAGCCACTGCTCTAGGAATCCCTTAGACTATTTTCGGATTCCCCTCCTCATCGAGGCATGTAAACCTCTTGTTACGACAGTCCAGGAGGGCATGGTGCTGATCCAACCAATCCATTCCAATTAAACATTCATAAGATCCTAAAGGTAGAATATTCAATTCATCTTTCGTGCTCAGACCTTTCATGTCCACAGGACAGGTCTTCACCAACTCTCAGTGACTTTCCTCTTGGTTCCTATAGCCAACTGCACTAACCAAGACTTTTCATGTTTTCTTCTTGATAATTGCAAACTTTCCACCACCCTAGGATCTACATAACTATGGCTAGCCCTTAATCGATTAAAATAATAAATGGTTGGTTGTTAATCATACCTTCCACTTCAATCATGTGCGATTGAAATTATGCTTGCTTGTTGTCCAGGGTTGCATAGATCCTTGGAATTTTTCTGCCCATATCCTCCACTGTTTCAGCTTGTTGAACATTATGGATGGTTCTCACTTTATCTTTTCTCTGGGGGCAGTCTCAGTACCTATGGTTTCCTTTACATCCCCAACACTCCATAGGTGGCGGTCTAGGAATTGTTTCACCCACTTTAGCCTTCCTAGGCTCTCTAAAGGATGGTTGTCCCTGAGGACTATTTCTGAAAAAGGGAGGCTTGTTTCCCTTCAGCCTCTGCTCTTTCCTGAACTTCTTCTAATCATCCCAAGCCTTCCAAAAAGTAGGCCTTTCTCTTTCCTGTTCATACAAGCATTTTTTCCTTCTTATGGTTTCTTCCATAGTCTTAGGATCATCGTATTGGATCTTGTCACTAATGGAAGGTGGCAGTCCACTCAGATATCTCTGAATCTTGATAGCCTCATCTTTGATGAATGGAACATACTTCAGTAATTCCAAAAACCTTCATTCGTATTCATCAATGGTCATGCTGCCTATCTTGAGTTCGAAGAACTCCTTCATCTTTCTGTCATAGTATCTTTTAGTCAGGTATTTCTTCTCAAAATACCCTTTGAATTCCTTCCAAGTGACATCTTTCTCTCTGATGTGTTGCACCTGCACAAACTGATCCCACCACATGGATGCTTTTCCTTTTAGTTGATACATCGCAATTCTTCATTCTACATGAGAGGAATAATTCTGTAGTTGAAAATATGTCCTCATGCCAAGCAACCATGTTTCACAATCTTCCTCCTTTTTATGTTCTCCATCAAACGTTGGAGGCTTGATATTATTCATCTCCCCTTTCAATTCATCCACTCCAGATCTTCTGTGCTTTCTGGTAGGAGATGGGCTTGAACTACTGTGTGCTTCCCTACTGGAATGCTTTGGGGAGCGACGATGATGTTTGCTACCACTCCTCG
>SNQJ01S0025940.1:119165-134870 GCA_010110895.2 Picea sitchensis
AAGAAGAAGGAATACTAAGAGTCTTAATATTATTATTAATGTTTAGTAATTAATTATGGACTAACTAGAAAAATGTGGATTAGTGAGCATTAAGCTGCCTTATGTGAGGGAAAGAGAAAAAATCAGACAAAGAACATTCTATGCAGTAAAGTTTTTGAAGAGTTCCTCTAAAACATAGTTTTCATTAATCTAGCCATATGTAACATAAACTTAATATTCTATGAGTCTATCTATTTATATAAGTGAAAGATTAAAAAAAACTTTTATATCATTAAATATCTTGATATTCATTAAATACCTTTATATAAAACATCCTATTATCATGTTGCAATAAAAACCTTAACATCACATTGTAATAAAAAATCAACTTATATTTATTATTACTTTTTTGTTTTATCTTATATACAATTTACAAAATAACATTTTATTGTGATTTTGTTGTAGGTAAAACCAAAGTCTAATTTATCATAGAATTTTTTATTTTTAAGATATTTAAACGTGGAGAAAATCAACTAAAAAACAAATTGCAAATGATGTACAAGAAAAAAAAAATCAAATTATAAGTAGCCATTGAAGAAAACCAATAAAAAACAAATTGCAAATGATGTACTGAAAAAATTCAAATTATATGTAACTATTATTACATAGAATCTTAAATATAAAATAGAGAACTAGTATGAATTTAGGATTCAATTGTCAACAAGTGAAGTGAAATTATAAGAGGGAACCATTTTCTAGATTCTATGTTGAAATATTAGAGTTTAAACTCTTATGAGGGAAATATAATAGAAGACATTTGGGTTTCAAGAATGTTCACTATGAAGAAGATGTTGTGGATTATATAACGGCAGTGGATTATATAATGGCAACCTGTACTTGGGTTGAAAAGAATTTCAAAAAAGACATGTTAAACAAAATGTTTTTATATTAAATTAGGAAATAAATATATTAATGTGACCATGGGCGGCTACTTATAATAATGTGACCCATCGGTGTGGGTTATTTTGCATATTTGTTAAAGCCGAACCTGTTTTAAGGAGTCCGTGACTAGTTTGACCAGCGTGTTATGCTTTATAAAGCAAGTCTAATAAAAACAATTAATGTTCAAGGTAATTAGTTCTCAACCCTTAAATAAAGGTATTACTATCAAATGCTTTCTTACTTGCTTGCATTGGAAAAAATTTATGATTTCTTGATTGCTTGTATTGCAAAATTTTGATGGATAGATCTAGGTCCGGTCGAGTGTTAAACAACAAGCCAATTTCGAATTGGACATTGACTCCACCTACGACACAAAGTTACATTTCATTGAATGTTGTAGCTTTATGTGAGACAAAATGTGTTCACGGATTTCATTTTTCTTTCCTAATAGACTTGGTTAGAAAGAATTATTAGTAGAATGGTTTACAACTAGGTGAATGACATGAAAGTTTGGGTAATGAGATGCCTTTGGTAATTAAGTGGATGATTACCTTAATTGGATTGGATGGATTGGATTAGCCGAAAAAGACCTAGTTCTTCGAAATAGATAGATAAGTAAGGTATAGACTTACTTTCGCAAATCTCTTTATGAAGTATTTGGAAAATTGGAAAGGCGGTGATGCTTGCAGGCCTAGAAGGAAAGGTTTTACAAGAAAGAAGAGATAGAAGCAAGCAAAGATAGAAAAGTGTCAAATCACAAGCTTGGTGAAAGTTTATTTCTTCCCTCAATAAGAGGAGCTAGTTGTGATGAATGGAATAAATCTATAAGGAATGGATTCCCCCTTAAGTCTATAAGTCTTCACAGGAAAGAGCCCCTAGATCTTAGAGATGAAAATGGATTTATTTTCTCTTTATCACTTAGGAGTTGCTTATGTGGTAGGGGGCTCTGGAGCTCTAAATATCAAAGTAAATTTAGCAATGCTTTTCTAAGTATTAACAACATACTTGAGACCTATCACTTCAAGCATTTTGACCACTCATTTGGTGGTTGATCTTACCCCATCCCTAATGGATGGTTTGGAGGCATGCAATTCCATCAATGTGTAGGTGCACAAGCAAAAAGGCAAGCTCAATCTCTAGGGAAAGTTGGAGCTGACCCATTCTTCTATATGTCAATGGGTTTGGGCATGAGATTAATGATTTTCAGATCAATTTTATTGAAAAAAGATGAAGCAGCTAAGCTAGTGGGATGGGATCAACAAGAGGTGAGATCATGAGAATGAGCCATGGTATGGAGATGAAAGTGTTATAGAAGATGCTTTATCTAATCAATGGATGAGAAATAAATGAATATACAAATATTTTTCTCTTCTCTTAGACCCCAAATTTCATTGTTGTATCTTTGCTAGATATCATGAGAGAAGGTAGCACTCACCCGCAGACTAGGATTAGATTCCTTTCTGGCATGAGGCATACACGATATGGGCTATGATGCAGTTGATCATACATATTCATCCTTTATGGATGGTATAGATCTTTATATCTTGAATGATGGGGAATGGAACCAAGAACTCTGAGGAGGAAAGGGAACAGGCGGGTCAGCTCACACCACTACCCCAAGATAAGGGAAATCTCTCAAAAGTGTTTCTTATCTTTATTAATATCTTAGTATAAATTAAATAGGTGCTTGGTTTAGGTGGAATGGAAGAGCTTAATTGGTGGGCTATAGCCTAAAATAAGAGGGATAATTCATTGAACTAGAATGCTTCTAGCGGTAGTTAGAGAAGTAATTGTTGGAACAAAGGCCTACACATGGACATGATTCCAAATGTAGGGGATGCGCTTAGCCCTTATTACTCCTAACATAACTCCTTCCCTTGTCCCTCAATTCCAACATTCTTACTTCTTCCAAAAAATTAATGAACTGTCCTATATCCCTCATAGGAGAGCAAGTGGTGGGATTTTAGATCCCTCTACTTCTTCCCACCCCAATCTTTGAATCTGGTCATAATGTTATATCCCTCCTGCTTCCTCCCACCTCGATCTTTGAATCTAATTATAGTGTTTTTATCACTTTCCAAACTCAATTACAACTTTTTTTCTCTCATTCCAGTTTCCAACCTTCAATTCCAACAATTAATCACCCTTCAAATCAAATCATGCAACAATCTCAAAGCTTTCATAAAATCATGGTAAACTCAAGCAGTAACATATTTCTCAATATCATACATCTACCCAAAAAAATATCATATTCCAAAAGAAATTAAAAAATTAACCTAGCTCATAGCTATGGTAACATTAAACATACAATTAAGTTAGTTTTGTTTACAATCTTGGTTGAACCTTGTCCATCTCAAAGCTTTCATAAAATCATGGTAAACTCAAGCAATAACATATTTCTCAATATCATACATCTACCCAAAAAAATTATCATATTCCAAAATAAATTAAAAAATTAACCTAGCTCATAGCTATGGTAACATTAAACATACAATTAAGTTAGTTTTGTTTACAATCTTGATTGAACCTTGTCCAAGTTAAAACACTCTTTTATAGAATTACGCAATGTTCGCGCCATCAAATTTAAGGTCCAAAAATCATCAACAGATAAAATCAAACAAAGATATTTGTTAAAAAAAAATCTATGGAGATAATATTCCTTTTAACCCTAAAAACGCAAATAACTAATGAGATCGATTGAACGACCATTTATGGAAATTGAACGTCCATATGAAGTAATCTAATAAGAATTTAATAGCTATAAATTATAATTAAGGAAAAGATTATTTATTATCTATTTTTGAAATTGATAAAATTTTGAATTTGAATGGATGTTTTATTAGCAAAGCTATAATGTTTTATGTTTTATGGAGATATAATTTTAAATTTAGATGAATATTTTATTAGCAAACCTATAATGTTTTATGGAGATATAGTATTGGAAAATTTATCTAAAACTAACACATTAAAAAAGTTATAAACCAAATTATATTTATTTTTAATCTCAATAGTGTTGAACTCATACTACTTGTATAAACTCCATATTGATGTATGACACCTCCCCCTACTCGCACTTGGTCCTCGGCTAATGTACATCGCCTCTTTGCTTACACCCTCCAAATTACCATGTCTTTCATAGGACTCGCACTATGCCCTTGGCTAGTGTATGGTGCCTCCATGACCACGAGAATCCCATATTAGCATATGCCACCTTTGTTTCTCACATCACACCTCATATCAGTGTATGTGGACTCCCCTACTTACACTTTGTCTTATTTTTAATCTCAATAGTGTTGAACTCATACTACCGCTAATTATAACACATTACCTCTTCATTCTTGCTTTCAAACATTTTTAATCTCAATAGTGCTACTACTAATCATAACACATTACCTCTTTATTCTTGTTTTCAAACATATTGACAAATATGAAACCAACTAACTTTGCATCTTCACTTTCAAACACATAAAACCAATTTTTTGAAGTTTAATATTTATAATCATAAATATGAGGCCTCCTTCCAAACATTGATGAACAATTCTATATAACAACTATTTATTTGTTGCCTAATGGTTAAGAACATGTGTTTCCTCCTAAGAGGTCACAAGTTCAAATCCAGAGGGGGGTAGGGTATGTATATCTTTGTAGACTTTACTAGTCAAATCGTTGGGCGAAGGGGATCCCTTGTCCCACAAACAAGGAGGTCTCATACACCAATTTGATGTAGTGGCTTGGCAGTGACCTTAAATATTGATGATGATGATGATGATGATGATGATGATGATTATTATTATTATTATTATTATTATATTCGTGAAGAGAATTACACAACTTTGTACCATAAATATTACAATAATATAATATAATAATAATAATTTTAAAATTTATAATAATAATAATATATAATAATAATAATTTTAAAATTTATCATAATAATATATAATAATAATAATTTTAAAATTTATCATAATAATAATATATAATAAAATTTGGTTAAAATAATTTTTACTTTTAATTGGATTTTTTTAACACATTACTAATTATTGAAGTTGAAAAAGAGATAAAGAAAACAAAAATCACTAATTTTATTTAGAAGTTGAAAAGGATATAAAGAAAACAAAAATCACAGAAAAACAAGTTAGTAATGAAAATGTTTAATTATAAGAAAAATAAATGAAAATTGGTAAAAATTAATTGAATAATATTAAGCTAAAAATCAATCTCTAGAAGAGGATTTTGTCAAAGTCTTTATTGAACAAAATTGAGGAAGAGGATTTTTTCAAAGCCAGTGTTGAAGAAAATTGAAATTAATTTTTCAAGAAATTAAAGTGTTTTCAGCAAAAACATTGAAAGAATTAGTAAAAAGAGGAAACTGTATAATTCACTTAAAAATCATGTGAAAAAAAATTGAGAGAAGTAAATTTGCTTGCTTAAAAAAAAAAGATTAAAAATTAGGTTACTAACCCTTCATAATTGCTATAATATTTTCATAGATGAGAAGTAGCCATTGCACAAAAATAGTGATTAAAGCTTGATATGGAGATAAATTTTTAGATTTACACTACAATAAATTTAAGGGAAAACATTAAATCATCCTATTAAAGAAAATTGAAATTATAAATTTAAGATTTTGAGATGGTTTAATGGTTTAAATGAGTTGTGAAAAATATGATATTAGATTAAGAATTAAAAATATATATATTAGTTAAAAGATATTCTTCCTTTAACCTAAGGAAATGAGTTAATGACACAAAACTCATAAGTATATGGTACCAGTGAAAGTCTACCCTTATGAACCACCAACTCATTATTTTATATGATATTGTTTTCCTCCAATAACAATGATAAGTGAGTCCACATTCATGAATACCTCTCATACATTACTATCCTGACTACTTATTAACAATAAAGTTACTATCCTCACTACCAATTAAAAATAAAGTTATGATAAGTTTTTCTACCTTAAAAAATCTTAAAACTTTTTAGTTGACACTAAGAATTTACTTGCAGAACAAATATAAGTTAAACGCTTAATGTGAGTATGTATGTTAAAAACTCACAACACAAAAATTAGTGAAACATGAACATACAACCATTATAAAACCAACCTAATAATGTCAAGTATTATAGGGATCCTATTGTCCATGAACAAATGTTAATTATATGGTGTTAATAAAATACAYTACTTTGCAATATACACTCCCAAAAAGTGTTAATGGTAGGGTGCTASWAAAATACACTATCCTTCAATGCAATATACACTCCAAAAAGTGTTAATGGTATGGTGTTACTAAAATAAGCTATCCCACMATACAATTTCACTCCAAAAAGTGTTAATGGKATGGTGTTATTAAAATAAGTTATCCCTCAATAYAATTTGAGGTTGGATGCTGATTTAGTGCAACTATGATGGTRAACCATTTTCATGAATCCTTATAATAAAATTATAGTAAGAATCATAATGATAATAAGGGTTTTGCAAACAATGGGCTTTAGTTGAGATATTAATAAAAATGATTTGGTTTAAATTGCTAAGAGAGAAAAATAGGTGATCATGGTGTGTTAAGTTATAGTCACCATCAAATCCTATTAAGGTAACTATACTTTCAACATTGAGTTCTCAATTTGAATAGGTTGTAATGTACAATTTTTATGTATATAAATACAATATTACAAAAATCAAATCATATCACCAAATGACTCAAGGTTGCTACCACACATCTCACCATTGAAATTGTGGGTTGATAGAAACAACCATAAAACATGTTAAATAAATTCTCATGGGAGTGATACTTTGTAGTAAAAGTTGACTCAAATTCCCCTTCTTCCAATTATTGACATGAATTGATTTATTTTTAGTTTTATATAAAATATTATATTGGGTCAACATATGTTGATTAGGTGTCACATATGCTAACTTCTATATTATGGATGTGATGGATGTTACAATATTTTTAGCATTGGGTTGTAAAATACACCTAACTTTTCTTAGTGCAGTCATTTCTTATGAAGATAATATTCCATTTAGCTCTATAAATGAAATGTTGAAGATTATACATAATACTTGGAAATAGCTAACCAAACATATTGAGCAACCCTATAATGTTTATGAAAATTGAGTTTCCATGTGGGAAATCCAATAAAAATATAATAACTATAATTATAGACAAGTTTATATGGCCACTAACATCTCTATTGACAAAGATTTGAAGTTGAATAAATGTTTTATTGGAAAAATTGTGATGTTTTATGGAGATTTAATATTGATAAATTTATTTACAACTAACACATTAAAAGAATTATAAACAGAATTATATTTATTTTTAAGTTCAATAGTGTTAAATTTATAATGCAATACAATGTAGAGAACTTTCTTCCAAAAAGTAGTCAAAAGATAAAGATAAAATGCAATGTGTTACCAAACCAACTAGCATTGCATCCTTTATTATTTCAAAAACATAAATAAGTATGCAACCAACTAGCCTTGCATCCTCACTTTCAAAAACATAGGATCAACTTTTACTTTCAAACACATAGGACCAACTTTTGGAGTACAATATTTATAATCCTAATTCTGAAGCCTCCTTATAAACATTGATAAACAGTTCTCAATAATAACTCACTTTCAAAAACATAGTATCAACTTTTACTTTCAAACACATAGGACCAACTTTTGGAGTACAATATTTATAATCCTAATTCTGAAGCCTCCTTATAAACATTGATAAACAGTTCTCAATAATAAAAAGCTAATATACATACACATATAGGGTTGTTTACTAAGTTTTACCACCTTGGGATGATTACCAAGTTTTACCACATACCTTTAAAGTAAAAAACATACTTCTATATTTCTAGAAAATATATATTTTTTTAAAACTAGTTAAACTCTAGAAAATATGTATTTTTTTAAAACTAGTTAAATTCTAGAAAATAATTTATTTTCTAAAATTAGTCAAATTCTACTCAGGTAATCATCATACTTGGACTTTTAGTAAGTTCTCCAAGTATGTAAGTTTTATCCATTCCCAGATCAATGCCAATACTAAACTTTGTATAAACCAAGGCAATTTTGCACTATTTCATCTGTAGTATTTTTTTTGGGTGTTGTCTGGTTGTTTTATTAAATGATTTTTTTTGGTCTAAATCAGTTATATAAATTTACACTTATAACTATTTTTTGTTATTCAAAATTCATTTTTAAATGTAAAAATGGATTCAACATGCTAAAAAACTTTTGGAACACTCAAATTATACAGAAATAATCACTCAAATTACAAATCTAACAATTTTTCTAACCTCAAACAAATATCACACGGTTTAACCAAAAACTCAACTTGGCAAAAAAAAAAGTATAGTAACATATTTTCGATTTCACTAGTCAAAATCAAAGTTTCAACTTGGCAAAAAAAGGTATAGTGACATATTTTCGATTTCACTAGTCAAAGTTCTATTATTATGAGGCGATAATGTTTTACAGGTTTCTCCACTGTTTATAATTTATATTTAAAATTATGTTATAAATCATCATCCGATAAAATAAAAGAAAGGATATTATGTTAAAAAAACCTACGGGAGAATTTTGTAAAAATTCTTGTAGAATTAATATTCTATTTGACCCTAAAAAAAGTAAATAGCTAAAGGTAATCTAATAAGAATATAATAGCTATAATTATGGATATTGGAGATTAATAAAATTTTGAAATAATTATAAATTATATTATATTTATTTGTAACTTCAATAGTTTTAATACAATAGTTTTAATAGTGTTGAACTTATGCTAGTTAATTATAGAGTATATTACCCAAAACTTTGTTTTATAAAATGATCAAATTGTAAAGATAAAACATAGGATCAACTTTTACTTTCAAATACATAGGACCAACTTTTGGATTACAATATTTATAATCCTAATTCTGAAGCCTCCTTATAAACATTGATAAACAGTTCTCAATAATATTTAGAAGCTCAGTATACGTGTAATATACATACACATATAGGGTTGTTTACTAAGTTTTACCACCTTGGGATGATTACCAAGTTTTACCACATACCTTTAAAGCAAAAAACATACTTCTATATTTCTAGAAAATATATATATTTTTAAAACTAGTTAAACTCTAGAAAAAAAATAAAAAATTAAAACTAGTTAAATTCTAGAAAATAATTTATTTTCTAAAATTAGTCAAATTCTACTCAGGTAATCATCATACTTGGACTTTTAGTAAGTTCTCCAAGTATGTAAGTTTTATCCATTCCCGGATCAATGCCAATACTAAACTTTGTATAAACCAGGGCAATTTTGCACTATTTTATCTGTAGTATTTTTTTTGGGTGTTGTCTGGTTGTTTTATTAAATGATTTTTTTGGGTCTAAATCAGTTATATAAATTTACACTTATAACTATTTTTTGTTATTCAAAATTCATTTTTAAATGTAGAAATGGATTCAACATGCTGAAAAACTTTTGGAACACTCAAATTATACAGAAATAATCACTCAAACTACAAATCTAACAATTTTTCTAACCTCAAACAAATATCACACAGTTTAACCAAAAACTCAACTTGGCAAAAAAAAAAAAGTATAGTAACATATTTTCGATTTCACTAGTCAAAGTTTCAACTTGGCAAAAAAAAGTATAGTGACATATTTTCGATTTCACTAGTCAAAGTTCTATTATTAGGAGGCGATAATGTTTTACAGGTTTCTCCACTGTTTATAATTTATATTTAAAATTATGTTATAAATCATCATCCGATAAAATAAAAGAAAGGATATTATGTTCAAAAAAAACTACGGGAGAATTTTGTAAAAATTTTTGTAGAATTAATATTCTATTTGACCCTTAAAAAAGTAAATAGCTAAAGGTAATCTAATAAGAATATAATAGTTATAATTATGGATATTGGAGATTAATAAAATTTTGAAATAATTATATATTAAATTATATTTATTTGTAATTTCAATAGTTTTAATACAATAGTTTCAATAGTGTTGAACTTATGCTAGTTAATTATAGAGTATATTACCTAAAACTAAACTTTGTTTTATAAAATATCAAATTGTAAAGATAAAATGTTGTGTGTTTTCTTCTACATTTATGCTTTCAAACATATGAACATGTATGCAATCAACTAACTTTGTATCTTTATTTTCAAACACATAGACAGATACACATACATGACTGATTTTTAAAGTTTAATATTTATAATCATAATTGTGAGGCAAGCTCCTTTCAGCCATTAAGTATTCATAAAAAGTTCTTTATGGCAACTATTTGTTACATTTGGAAAGACAATTGAACAAGTTTGTACAATAAATATAACAATAATAATAATATAATATTATAATAATTAATAATTGTGATGAAAATGTTTGATTAAAAGAAAAATAAAAAATAAAAAAAATGGTAAAAATTAATTGCATAGTATTAAATTAAATTAAAAATCAACATTTGGAAGAATATTTTTTCAAAGTGGTTGTTGAAAATTGAGATTATTAGAGTTTTAAAATGGAAAAAATGTTTAAATAGGAGAAAAGATGAAAAAATTAGTCCTTAAGAAATTTAAATTGATTACTATTTATGGCAACATTGTATTCAGTGGAGGAGGAACCAAACTGTTAACATTGGGAAAAATAGTGAAAAGAGTAAAATGTTACTCTAAAACTATAAATTTCAAAGAAGCAAATTTGCTTACTTAAAAAAATTGATGACATTGATCGGGTTATGAAGCCTTCACAATTGCTACAACATTTTCATAATTAAGACTTAGCAATTGCATAACAATGTATAACACTAATGATTGAAGCCTGCTATGAAGATAAATTTTAAAATTTACAATAAAATAAATTTAAAGAAAAACATTAAATCAGTCAATAAAAAAAAAAATTGAAATTATGAATTTAAGATTTTAACATGATTTTATATAGTTAAATAAATTGGTGAAAAATATGATATAGGAGTAATTAAAAAAAATAAATTATTAATAACAAAATTATAATAATTTTTTCTATCTAAAAAATAAAAAATCTTAAACTTTTAATTAACATTAAAAATTCACTTACACAACAAATAATATGGATTAAACACTTAATTATGGTAAGTATGTTCAAAACTCAAACCAAATCGGGCTTCGCACTTACCGTATACAGTAGTGAAGTTATCTTGCGGTAGACCCATAGATTTTGAGGATGACTTCCGTGTTCAATATAAAGGATCCTATCCTCAGGTAGATCAGGTTTGGAAGTTCAGAATATTTATAGTCCTAATTCTTCGAACTCCTTCCGAACATTAACAGACAGTTTTAAATGGTTTTTAAAAGATCAATAAATGTTTTCATTCAATAAATGTACAATGTTAAAAATTATTATCATTGATGGGCTATTGTACTATAACAAAACTATAATTATATTCTTATTATTGATGGCTATTGTACTATAACAAAACTATAATTATATTTAGAATCTTCTTGTTTCAATCCATTTCATTTGGGTCAATTTGTAGAATTGAATATTTAGAATCTTCTTTTTCAAAATTCATTAAAAATTATGGATAGTTCTCTTTCTTCTTATAATAAAACTACAATTATATTTAGAATCTTCTTATGCTAATCCATTCCATTTGGGCCAATTTGTAAAGTTGAAAATTTAGAATCTTCTTTTTCTAAAATCATTAAAAATTATGGATAACTAATTCTCTTTCTCAATGTAATTCTCTTCTAAGCCCTAATCAACCAAGGTTAGGTTTTTAATGAGATAGTCATTTTCATTAACCATAATTTACTGATGAAATGGTTAATTAAAATGTGGGTTAAACCACTTAATCCTTAGCATGTATGTTCAAGACTGAAATCCAACAACACAAAAATTAGCCAAAACTGAACATACAACCACTATAAATCCAACCTAAAAATGTAAGCATTATAGCCTCATTAAGAGATCCTAATGTCCATCAACAAATGTTAATGGTATGGTGTTAATAAAATACAAGTTGCAATATACACTCAAACTATTGTTAGGGGTATGGTGTTAATAAAATACTCTATCCTACAATACAATTTAAGGTTCAATTCTCATTTAGTGCAATTATAATAGTGAACTATTTTTATGAATCCTTATAATAGAATAATAGTAAGAATCATAATGGTAATAAAGGTTTTGCATACAACTAGATTTAGTTGAGATATTAAAATATTGATTTAGTTTAAATTGTTAAGAGATAGATGATCATGGTGTGAAAGAATGTTAATTCTTAAAATAAAAAGGAGAGGTTGCAGTTGGTAGGTTTAGAATATGTGAGAAAATTTTGGTAAAATCTTAAATATAAATCATTGCTAAAATTAGAATCATCATCAAATCTTATTAAAATAATTATACTTATCAAATTGATTTCTATTTTATACCTAAATTTTGAAGAGATGGTAATATACAATATTTACCTATATAAATATAAGTAATTATACCTAGAAAATTGAAAATTAAGTATATTTAACAATTCAGTTTTGAAGAGATTGTAACATACAATCTTTATGTATATAAATATAAAACTGCAGAAATAGAATCATACCACCAAATGATTCAAACTTGTTACCACACATCTTATCATTGAAATTACCACACATCTTATCATTGAAATTGTGGGTTAATAGAAAATAACCATAAAATATGTTAAATAAATTATGAGGGGAGTGATACTTTTTATTAAAAAATGACTCAAATTTTCCATCTTTCAAACATTGATGTGAATTGATTTATTTTTAGTTGGGTATAGATGAGATGGATTTTTCAATCCTTTTAGTATTGAGATGTAAAATGTAAAATACACCTAACTTCTCTTAATGCAATAATTTCCTATAAAGCTAATATTCCATTTAACCCTAAAAACAAAATGTTCAAATATTCAAAATTACTTGCAAATAACTAACTAAACAGATTGTAATGTTTATGGAAATTGAGTGACCATATGAAATATTCCAATAAAAATACAATAGAAACTTATATGATCACAAGGCATCTAGATTGAGAAAACTTTGAAATTGAATAGAGATTTTATTAACAAAATTGTAATGTTTTATGGAGATGTAATATTGATAAATTTATCTACAACTAAACCACTAGAAAGTTAAAAATTGAATTATATCTATTTTTAATCTTAATAATGTTGAACCTATACGTTGAACCTATACTAAGTTAAAAATTGAATTATATTTATTTTTAATCTTAGAGAATCGTTTTTCAATACAAAGTCCTGGGTAGGGTATTCATTTTGACTGAGCAATTTACATACATATAAATTTTTAGTGTACACTAATAGGTTTTACTGAGTAACTTTAAAACAAAAAAATATTAAATAAAACAGAAAACAAATATTTAAGTAAAACATAAAAATACTTAAATACATGCATTATTTTTTCTCTCTAAAACTAATCAAAACATTACTAGTTAATTCAACATCACTAAATCACAGTGCATTACCATTATAAATTATATTTATTCTCAATAATGGCCACCTCTACCACAGTACAATCAGTCTGATCTAGAATCAGAACATGATACGCATGCATTAAGCTGTTGATATGAAACGGTAAACTAACTTACCTGTTTCATTCATTTTCTTTTGCATTTGACAGCCTTTACCACAATAATTATATTTATTCTAGATAATGACAGCCTTTACCACAATAATTATATTTATTCTAGATAATGACAGCCTTTACCACAATACAATCAATCTGATCTAGAATCCAAACATGCAAGAGTATAAACAGTGGATTTATTTGTTTCTATTGAATTAAGTTATTGCTATTTAAAAAAAGGGCTATTTAAAAAAAAGGGAGCTATGAGTAGGAAACGGTAAACTAACTTACCTGTTTCATTCATTTTCTTTTGCATGTGGGTGCGTAGACAATCCAATCGCTCCTACTTTTACCCTTGGCCGGCCATAAACAACACACTGCCTCTTTTTTTATTGCTTCATTTCTGTGATTAAAAATTAACACCACGAATTCAAAAAATAGATATCTAATTTCAACGGATGAAATCAAATGCAATTTGAAAATATACCAAATAAAATAATCAAATCAAGGAGAGGAAGGAACCCAATAAATAGATATTACTACCTACCGCTTTATTTTAGTGAATCAGAGCCACCAAGCACATTCACTGATTCGTTCCTTCCTGTGAAATAAAATTTAAAACAACATAAATAGAATCGAATCAGATTGAACAGAATTTCCATAAATGAATTTCAAGTAAATTAGAATTTAAAACAACATAAATCGAATCAGATTGAACGGAATTTAAAACAACATAAATCTAAAACAGCATAAATCGAATCAGATTGAAGAGAATTTTCATAAATGATTTTCAAGTAAAACAAAATTTAAAACAACATAAATTGAATTAGATTGAACAGAATTTTCATAAATGAATTTCAAGTAAAATAAAATTTTAAACAACATAAATCTAAATGGAATGAGATTTAAGAGAATTTTCATATAAAATAAAATTTAAAACAACATAAATCTAAATCTAATCAGATTGAAGAGAATTTTCATAAATGAATTTCAAGAACAATTCACTAGAAACAAAACAAAGACTCTAAAAGGAATTAAATATAAATCTATATACTCCTTAATTGACTGCTGATATGATATGATCTAACAAAATAACAGAAGAAATTAAGGCATATGTAGATCACCTTAGCCAACAGAACTCCATGCCATATCGTCTTATTTGATCCAAAAATTCTGTATGCCTTCCCTCAAATGTCTGTCAGTTGGTTCTGCCCATTTTCCCTTCTCACGCATACAACACAAAATCACAGACGAATACCTACAAACATAACATCACAGACAGACGAATACCTACAAACACACAAAGCACATGCACGCATACGAAAACCTACAAACACACAGACATTCACAACATAATAAACAAACGAAAACCTACAAACACACAGACATTGACAGAGCATTCATAGCATGACCCATTTTCCCTTCTCAGACAAATACCTACAAACACACAGAGCACATGCATGCATACAAACATAACAGACAGACGAATACCTACAAACACGCAGAGCATAATAAACATACGAAAACCTACAAACACAGACAGTCACAGCATGACCCTATACTAGAACGCCTAAAGAGAGAAGCGGGCGAGCAAAAGGGAACAATTTGTTAAGTTTATATGCACAAAACGGTGGTGATTTTCCTTATCTAGAAGGTTCGATCAAGATTCATCCAACGAATACTATTAAGGAAATTCAAATTGAGCCGTTGGGTCAAGATCAGATTTGATCCAACGGTAATGTTGGTGTAAAGTCAGAAAAAACAAATTGAACATAACAGAAATGTCAGACATAAATTCAAATTCGGTCCTTGGATGGTATTTCCGTTAAGATCAAACGGTAGATTAATAAAGTTGTCAGAAAAAGTTTTGAACTCAGCGCTTTTCCTGCTCTGATGTAACTTATTCTTGACACGTCATGCATTTTAAACTTTTTGCATAATTTGTGTAAGTGCACTTGTTACAAAAAGTAATCTTTTTCCAAAGTAGTCACAAAATTGATTTATTCAAATGAAGGACGTCTCTTATATCTCCCAAAAAAAATATTTTTTATGCGTGGCATGCTCGATATTTTTTTACAATTTTAATTAAATAGTCATCTTACTTGTTTTCAAATGAATAAATATTTTTGTAATTAAAAAAATATATTTCAAGTATAGGTTGCACATGTTCATAATGTATGTTTTTTTACCTATTATAAAATAAAA
>SNQJ01S0025940.1:134880-155068 GCA_010110895.2 Picea sitchensis
AAAACCTTTATTACCATTATAATTCTTACTATAATTCTATTATAAGGATTTAGGAACATGGTTCACTATTATAATTGCACTAAATGAGAATGGAACCTCAAATTGTGTTGTAGGATATGGTATTTTCTTAACACCATACCCGTAACAATAATTTGAGTGTATATTCCAAGGTAGTGTATTTTATTAACACCATACCATTAACATTTGTTGTTGGACATTAGGATCTCTTAATGAGGAACGAATAAAGTATTCTTGAGAGTCAAAGGCTATAATACTTACATTATTAGGTTGGTTTTATAGTGGTTGTATGTTTATGTTTGGCTAATTTTTGTGTTGTTGGATTTGAGTCTTGAACATACATGCTAACTATTAAGTAGTTTAACCCACATTTGTTGTACAAGTGAACTAATGTCAACCGAAAAGTCTTAAGATTTTATTTTTTTAAGGTGGAAAGATTTATCACACTCTATTTAATAGGTAGTGAGGGTAGTCATCTCTGGTTATCCCTAAATATTGATTTACTTGTCATCCTTATTTAAGGAAAATCATGTCATTCAAAATAATTAGTTGGTGGTCCATAAGGGGTAGATTTTTACTCCTACCATATGCCTCTGAGTTTTGGCCATTGACTTATTTACTAAAAAAACTTTTAATTCTCTTAAACAAACTCTTAAACAACTAATTTTTTTTTTAATTCTCACTATAACATCATATTTTTTACCAACTTATTTAACTCATATTAAGTCATCTTAAAACCTTAAATTCCTTTTTTAAGTTTTTAATGGGTTGATTTAATGTTTCTCCTTAAATTTAAATTTATTGTAGGGTAAATATAAAAATTTATCTCCATAGCAAATTCCAATCACTATTGTTATGCAATCATTACTTTAGTTTCTAGTGGTTTGGTTTCTCCTCTAGAAAATACAATGCAGCCATGAATAGTTGTAGTTTTGTTATAGGACACTAGCCCATCAATGATACTAATTCTTCTTGATGTGCAATTCTACAATGTCATTTTAAGCTAAGTTTAGTAATGTTCAATTAGCTAGTAGTGTTTTTTTTTTCACTATCTTTAGGAAAAAAAATACATACTTCAATATTTATATGTTTTAAGGGTGCCCAATAAACCCTATTATTGGATACTAAAGATTCATTATATGTAAATTACCCAATCAAAAAGAATACATCACCTAGAATTGGATGAATGAATCAATTCAATTAAGGTGTATGTTCGTTTGGGCCTACATCCCTTTGAGAATTGGATGGAGATAATCCAATATCACTGATATTTTGAAAACCACCTAAAATTGTCTGTTAGATTTTTGAGAATCAAAATTGTTTGTTAGAGTTTTGAGAATCAATGGGTGCCATTTGGGATATTTTGGGAGGGAGTGCAAGGTTGGGTTACGAGTACATGTCACTTTATCCTTGCCATTTGGGCACAACATTATGAGTTAATATATAATTATGTGGATAGATTCACAATTATTATTAAGAAAAAACATAATTGTTCCTTGCTTTTCAGTTCTTCTTTGATAAATTTGCCAATTTAAAATCAATACAATTTAGAGTTTGGATGATTTATGTCTTATTTTTCAAACATTAATACAACTCTATGAATGCATTTACTATGGAGCTTAATTAAAGTTAATATATAATTAGGTGGATAGGTTCACAATTATTATTAAGAAAAAACATAATTGTTTTTCAATTCTTCTTTTGTATTAGCTTCCATAAAAAAAAAATTTAAGTAATTTCTTCATGTGAAAGCACTATAATTTCTTCATCATTTTTTTTTTTGTAAGTAAGCAAATTTGTTGGCACATGGGCAGACCCAGGGTTCACTCCAAGAGTGCAACAACAAGCCCTAGCTACTGGCCCTTTCGACAACACCTGCGAAGGAAATGTAGTCTCACCCGAAGCAGCTAAGAGGGGGGTTGCAAGACAAAGATGTCTACAACCAGGGGAATATCAAGTGGAACCAATACAACAATAATGCAAGATTCATATATCCCTTATCAGCTAGATCTACTCTGCGCAACTATAAATCTGATCTAACACAATAATGCAAATGACAGTATAACAATGACAGAGATCCAGGCATCAATCACACATACAACACAAAATATACGTGGTTCACCCTCTCTCTAGGGATATGTTTATGGAACTGTGCTTATGATATATTAAGATAAAGCTTATAGTTCTGATCTGCACTCTCAGTCAGCAGATCTTCTTTCTTCTTCTCTCTATCTCCCACCTTCCTGCGCACCCAGCTGCAGGACTTGATCTTCACACCCAGCTAAAGATCTTACAATACCAGAAGGCTCTCACTCTCAGCACTCCTCTCTCTCACAGTACAATAATCCCTCAACCAACAACAATCAATATCAACACCCAACACTAGTACCGACCCGACCTAGGTCCTCTCGACCTCTATTTATACATTATAGTCCCTCATCGACAGCCTTAGGTCAAAACCTAGGTGTCAAAACCCTAATTACCCAAAACCCTAGGTGTCTAAAACCCTAGGTCAACTTGACCCGCCTTTTCAGGGCTTCTCGAGCCTATCCTTCCTCCCTTCTCACGCGGTGCTCCAAAGCATCCAATGGTGTCTTTCTCTGCTTGCTGAGTTGTCCTCGATCCATATTCCTTGTTGATCAGTCATCCTTGATCTCCTCATCCAATGGCTTGCTTTTCCGTACTTTGCTCCGACTTTTCTGCTCTTTTACTTACTTCAACCTAGTGACAGTCATTGTGTCTCTCGCGCAGTTCGTGTTTGACCTTTTATTCCTCGATCTTCGCTTCCTTCCATAACCAAGGTCTAACAGCCCCCCAACACTCACCTGTGACTCGTCCCGAGGCACTTCATATATGATCCTTCTTTTTCACTTCGACTTTGTATTGTGCAGTGCAACCTTTGCTTTATGCTTTATGCCTCCTTCCCATCCTTGTGCAAACAATATTTTCTGTTTCTGGTACCCAGTTTCAACTACACCTAGTACCTAGACCCTTTTCTCCTTGCTTTTATTGAGAGCTGCGAGACAACTGGTTGTCATAATACAACTTCAGCCGACTCCCATTCACTAATCCTTCTTTCCATTCTCCCTTCAATGTCTTCAACTGCACATCTCCTCCTTCTGTAACATAGGCGATCTCATATGGTCCAAGCCAATGTGTTATGAACTTCCATGGATGTCTTATAAATTTACTGTCATACACTAGTACTAAATCACCTTGCTTAAATTCCTTCTTCTTGATGTGTCTGTCATGATAGGCCTTCTCTCTTTCCTTCTGTTCCTGCTGATGGAATCCTGCAATAAATCTGTCTTCTTCTAGTTCAACCAGCTGGGAAAGCATCTCACGAACAACGCCAGTATCATCCATGTCTGTAAGTGCAACAATTCTTAAGCTTGGTACCAAGTACTCCATCGGGACAACAACTTCGAGACCATAAACCAACTTGAAAGGGGTCTGCATTGTTAATTTCTTGCAAGTGGTTCTATAAGCCCAGAGTACTGCTGGTACTCTTAAATCCCAGTCATCCCTGTTCACACTGCAAATCTTTGTCAATGTTGTCTCCACGATTTTGTTGAATGCTTCAACTATTCTGTTTGCTTGTGGATGGTAACATGTACTCTTCTGGTGGTGAACTGCAAATTCTTCAGTCAGGGCTTCAGCTGTCTTATTGATGAAATGAGTGCCTTGATCACTCATAAGGGTCTTAGGGCATCCAAACCTAGTTATTATGTCATCAAATATAAAACGCGCAGTTGTAGTTGCACTACAGTCCTTGATTTCTCTTGCTTCGACCCATCTAGTCAGGTATTCTGTCCCAGTGATAATGTACCTTGCTCCTGTGCGCTTTCCTGGTGGGTTTATAGGTCCCACGAAGTCAATGGCCCACTTTTCAAATGCTTTTAGGGTCATCTGTGGTTCTAGTGGCATTTCATCTCTTCGGGATGGTTTTTCGACTCTCTGACATACATCACAGACTCTGGTATACTCTTTAACATCTCTGTGTAAAGTAGGCCACCAAAGGCCAGCTCGCAGAACCTTCTGCACAGTTGCTTTCCCTGCGTAATGTCCTCCTGCGATGCCTTCATGAGATTCTATGAGGACCATCGGGCGCTTTTCCTCCATCACACATCTTCTTAGTATCTCATCAGGTCCCATCTTATATAGCTGACCAGCTATCAGTGAAAAGTCTTCAGCGCCCACCACTAGCTGTTTCTTCTGGGAAATTGTATACTCACTTGGAGCCATTCCTGTTGACAGGAATTGGACTATGTCTGTGAATTGGTCATCCATCTTCCTAATGGTGAGCAACTGTGCATTCGGTAGTGTATCCTCCAGACTGGTGGTTTCTTCGCCATGTTCCAACCTCGACAGGTAGTCGGGTCCCTTGTTCATTCTTCTTGGCTTAACTATGATCTCAAAATCATATTCTTGAAACATGAGAATCCATATGCATATTCTCCCCCCCCAACACTGGCTTGTTGACTAGGTACTTCAGCGTAGAGTGATCAGTAAACATTTTAAAGTGTCCTCCTAGTAAGTGATGGCAAAATTTTTGCAGTGCGTACACCATGGATAATCCTTCTCTCTCTGTAGTAGTGTAATTGATTTCAGCTATAGATAGATTTCTGTTGGCAAATGCTAATGGATGGTCGATCTCCCCTTCTCCAGGTTGTGCCAATACTGCTCCTAATGCAATAGAAGATGCATCAACATGCACATGAAATTCTCTGCTCCGGTCTGGAAAGACCAGAATGGGCGCAGTCACCATATTTTGTTTCAGTGTGTCGAAGATCTGCTGGCATTCATCTGTCCAACCAAACTGACAGTCTTTTTTTCATAAGTTCTCCATTGGCACAGTAATCTGAGCATATCCTTTGATAAATTTCCTGTAATAGCTAGTATGTCCTAGCACAGTGTGCAGTTGTTTCACTAAAGTAGGAGGCGGTAAGTCGACTATAATTGCAATTTTTGATGGATCAACCAACAATCCTTGCTTGCATACAAAATGTCCTAATAATACTCCAAATGGTGAGAAGAAGATGCACTTCTTCAAATTTAAAGCAATTTGACACTGCCTACATTTGTCCAACATTAGTCTAAGACATTCAATATGATTTTTCAGTGAACTAAAAATAGTCCAGTCATCAAAATAGGCTTCTAAAAACTTATGCAAAAATTCTTTGAACGCTTCGAACACCACCTTGGAGAAGATGGTTGGGGCATTCTTCAATCCAAATGGAATTACTGTATATTGGTAGGATTCCCACTCTGTGGAAAACGTAGTCTTATGATGGTCCTCCTTGGCAATGTGGATTTGATGGTATCCTGAAAACCCATATGTAAAAGAATATACCTCCTGGCCTCCCACATTATCCAACACTTCGTCTGTGAATGGTGTAGGGAAAGTATAACGCAAACAAGCATCATTTAGCTTCCTGAGATCTACACAGATCCTGATCTCCCCTGTCTTCTTGTCTTACACCACCATAGGGCTGATCCACTCTGATTCTTTGACAGGTTCAATAATCCCTGCTTCTAACATTCTGTCGAGCTCAATCTTCACTTTTTCCTTATATTTCGGGTTCAATATGTAGGGTCTTTTCTTGACTGGCTTCGCATTTGGTTTCAAAGGTATTCTCTTCTCTCCCATAGGTCCTTTGATACCCTTCATATAAGTTAACTTGGTCAGAAACAAGTCCTATACTCGTGCAGTAATTCTATAATTTTGTCAATGGTAGAAACATCCCAGTAATCTCCGACATTGGCAAACTTCGGTGTCTCCTCTATCCCAATATTGACTTTCTTTATCTTGATCAGTTTTCCAATGAATGACAGCTCAACTCCTAGTCCTTCCACATCCCTGTGGCCTTTTGTCTCAACAATGTTTACCTTCCTTGGATCATCATCTGCGTCAGCATTAATGTTGTAACATCCTTGTAGTTTCTTGAATGGTGCAGTCCATTCATCCTCTTCTTGCTCCAAAGGGAGGTTAGATGCCTCCTTAAATACTTTCGGCCTCACAATTTGTAGTGCTTGATCTATTGAAGGAAATTCACTTTCAAACAAAAAGGTGGTTACAAAATTCTGAAGCATACCTTCCCAATCTACAGTAATGAGGCGCAACTCCGCTTGAAGGTACCAGTTAATAGGGGTCATGTCCAGCATGCTAATGAATTTGTGTACCAATTTTTCTCAAGGAATGTCACTCCAAGCTTCTTCACAGCTTCTCACATGGTCCTTTGGGTAACTTCGACCTGTGTACCTCACTTCGCAGCTTCCTACTAGTGTTGAGAACCACGCTGTCATCAAGGTTCAACATTGTGTCCAGTCTGTAATATTTCTTTTGTGCGTCCCCCACCATCTTGACGGTGTAGCTTTCAGGGCCTCATCCATAGCCAACAACCTTTGTTGTGCTGGTACACTTGTTTCAAAATCTGATAAGAATTTTTCTAAAAGGTTCAGCCGATCAAATGTGGGTAAATTACTCATTGTTGTGTCGATCCAGCGAACCTCTCTAGTTAGTCTAGCACATCTTCTTGTGGATACTTCATACATCTGGTTCTGCCAGTTCTCCAACACTTCTTTTGAATATGATGAACATGCGCTGTCACTTCTCCAACTTAGATTTCCATCAGCAATAGGGTTGATATAATCCTGTTGTCTGGTTGGTAATTTATATATGTTTTCCATCTCATATGTGTGATCTTCTTCTCTGATGGGATCTGTATATCGTGGACCCTCATCTGGATCTAAGGGCGCAATGACCCTAAGTCCATCTCTTTCAAATGTCATGTGTCTTTTCTTTAAATCAAGAACACTAGAGTTGTCGAAGGCCCAATCAATTCCTAGCAATGCAGGGTAAGGGCATCTATCATCAACAATTCCAATTACCTCAAAATCTGCAAAGGTCCTAACTTCGTTGATGTCCACAGAGACATGCTCCAATCGTCCAAATGGGCTGACAACTTGTTGATTAGCCATTCTAAGCCTGATAGGGGAATAGATCAACTTCGGTTTTCCCATTAGTGCCCAAGTTTGCTTCGTCATGACATTGACCTCCAACCCTAAGTCGAGGACCACATAGTCTATATGATACTCTCCTATTTGAGAATTCAAATGTAATTCTTTGTTTTTTCTTCTCTTCTTACCAATATGGTGTACTGCCCTATTCAATAAGGGGTCTACCTTTCCTAGCTCATACTATCTGATTAGGTTCTGTAACTCTTGCACAACATTCTCATCCCGAATTAACTAAAGACAAGTGTACACAAATTTGATGAGTTTACTTACCTCTTTTCCTTCTTTCGGTGAAGACGGTTGATCAAATGCCTGAGGCATTCCATACTCTTTTATTTCTAGTCACGTTGTATATGAGGATCCTTGGTCCCCCTTGAAATCCTGTCTTGCTTCCTCAAATATTTATCTTTCTTTCCTTGCATAAAAAGCCTGAGTCTTCTCCACAACTTTCCTGATACCTGACTCTTCTGCAATCTTTCTTTGGATTGTTCTATCTTCTCCTATAAAAGTGCTTCCTCGAGTAATAACAATGACTCTAGGGTCTTTTCCGCACAGTTTGACATATATAAGTTTCACTTGTGGGTTCTGCTGGGGTCCTCGTCTTTCCTAAAGCTTAGCCAACAGCACAGGGCATTCTTCTATGACATGCTCGAAAGAGCTACAATAACTATAGGTTGTGCAAGGATTCTGACAATCCCTTGCCAAGTGTCCTAGTTGTGCGTAGTTATAACATATTATTTGTCCTCAGCCTCGACCCATACCTCCTCCTCATTCTCGTCCTCTGTATCCACTGCGAGGATTGAAGTTTCGTCTCCCTGGAGAGTTGTACTGCAGAGTGTTTCTTTCTTGTTGTACTTCACCTTAAATATTGTATATGTTCCTCGACCTCTCATGCATGAGATGGTAAGTTATACAATCTCGATCATCATGCCCCACTGATTTAAAAAATGTGCAATACAAGTTTGTGGGTATCTGAACATACTTCTGCATGTAATAGCACTGTAATGTCCCCAAGGCCAAGCCCTGTTGTAAATCATGTTTATGAAATGAATTGTAATTATGTTTCTTTTATAGGATGGTGAGCCAAGTTAATATAAGCTGGTGGGCTTATGTGATTATTAGGCCAGAGAGCCTAAGTGTTGAAGGCCAAGAGCCTGATTTTGTACATGCATCTATGCACATTATTAAAAAAAATATAAACACCTCCACGTGCAAACTGACCACAATGAATGAGTGATGGGGGACTAAGATTCCACAGAGTGGGCAAGGGATTAGGGGTTGGAAGGTGTGAAAAGGGACTAAATGTTGAGCCTAGGGGCTTAAGTCCTTGGGAAAAATATTTTAATATTATTCCAAAAGACATGTGAATAATATGTTTTATCCTAAGTTCTTTTTGGAAGGGCAAGCAACTTCCAAATGGAAGGAACACATGTTGAAGGAACGCATGCAGTTGCATGGGTGACAAGTGTCAACCCAGGTGCATGGAAATAAAATGGCTGAGATGAGTTGTGTTGGGGGTTCCTCCTCCATTCTACTTGACTGTTTGAACCGTACATCCACTGAACTAGAAGCCCGTGTTGATTTCAGGAAAAAAGTCTGTGTTTGTTCTAGAAAGAGGGTACACCCCTTCTCTATTCTAAACCATGGAGTCAGAATCGACCCCTGCGTGGACAACTCGTCACACATCCCTGAGAATCCAGAGTGTGAGTCTATCCCATGTTTCCAGATTGAGAAAACAGAAGTGGACCATCCCTGCTAAGCTTGGTTATGTTGTTGCACCTGTATATAGCTGCCCTGGGGTGTTCGTGTCTGGATTCCCGTTGACTGTGGTGGACATGTAGTGTTTGATCCTGTGTGCCTTGTTGGCTAGTTGTACAACACTCTCTCCAGGTGAGAGAGGTGGTTGAAGTTGGAAGAACAGGTTGCTTTTCCTATGAGTGACTCTTCCAGGAGAGAGAGTGCATGGAGGAAGGAGAGAACTCCTGGAAGGAACCCTGTAGCTGCCACAGAGCTCAGAGACTTTCGGTCCAGTCTGTTGCTGAAAAAACAAGGCAAGGGAGGTTAGTAGCCGAAGGATTGTCTAGGTGACAGAGAAGGTGTATACTCTTGGGGTGGAACAGGCATGTGGGGAAGGAGAGTCTGTGGGCAGTGAGTATGAGTGGTTCCTGGGAGAGAATTCCTTCCTTGTGACTGGGTGTTTTCCCTGTAACCTTAGCCTAGCCTAGGATTCCTTGCCTTGGGGTGGAGCTTAGTCCCAGCTCGAGGGTGACCACTGCTAAGCTTGATGAGCAATGTGGTCTAATGCTGGGAGGTTCGTGGAAGGCCTGCACCTGGTTGGTGGAATTGCCACCGTTTCAAAGATAAGTACCAGATGTTGTTTTAATTATGTTTCTACATGTCTATGTATTTATATTTATCATGTATTTTGTTGTGCATACGAATTAATGTTAAAGCCATTGATTATTTATGATAGCAGTAATTCTTATGTTTACTCTGAGTTTAAATGTGTTTCATTTGCTTAATTGCATGTTTTATATATAGAATTTAGTATGAGATTGTTATTCCGCGAAGTAATGCCTGCCCGACCCAGAATGGGGGTGTTACAATTTGGTATTAGAGCATTACAGTATGAAAGAGTGTTACATAATGGTATCAGAGCCAAGGTTTCGACAATGAGCCTAGATGGGCCAGTTGAGTGGTCTTTGGACCGAGGGTTTGAGGAGAAATTGTATCTGGAGGACCAATTTCGGACCTTTGAATGCTCCTGAGTGTCAAGGAGTTACTTGACCGTGTTACCAAGCTCAGGAGGTGTAGTGGTGTTATGAAACTACAATTAGTGTGGTATATGGCCATAGGGAGAGAGAGAACTCCACACCAGAAGTGTTGGAGCCTTAGGATCTGTTAGGGAGGAAAGGAGAACCCTCACGACCGTCAGATATGGAGAACGTGCACAAGGTTTAAAAACCTTTGGATTTGCACATGAGTGTGGAAATCACGTTACAAGAAATCCTGAAATCGTGAGGACCATCTATCAGAGGGACGCGTGGTTTCCAGTCAACATTTTGGCATCTGGGAAACCAAAGGGCAAGATCCCTCATTGTCGCAAGTCGTGAAACCCCGGTTACTGAAAACCTGAAAACCCGAAGTCCCGAAATATTCGAAGACAGAAGAACTGACCCGAAATCCTGAAACAATCTACACTGTAGATCGTAGGAGAGGAACTTGAACCATTGGATCATTTTGAAATTTGGGGATTGAAATGATGAGAGACTTGGAGTTGCTACATCGCAAACTCCCGGTTACCGAAAACCCAAAACCCCGAAATCCTGAAACACCGAAAGGATCTGCGTTGTAGATCTGAGAGAGGTCTAACCGTTGGATTTCACTTGGAAGGGACGTGGGCACATGGATGTGTACCATGTGCCAGTAGGTCGAGAAGAAAAGCGAGAGTGGTGGGACCCGATGACGTCACCATAGGTGATGTGGACCCTCCTGAGTGTGCCACTTGCCACTGTGGATGTGGGAGACAGTTGTGCTCTGTGGACCCGGTGGGTAAAGGAAATAGAATTTTTAGAATTCGAGGATTGTAGTGACAAGAAGTTGGGAGTCACTGCATCGTGAACTCCCGGGTACCGAAGACCCGAAAACCGAAGTGCCGAAATCCCGAAATTTTCGAAGACAAAAGAACTGTTGAGGATTTAACTGTTGAATCCTCATGGACCAAAAATCCGAAACCCGAAGTCCCAAAAACGAGTATGAGGGCCTCGTGGATCGAAACCCCAAAACCCGAAGTCCCGAAGTCCCGAAAATTGCAGATCCAAACAGAGCTCAGAAAACTTAGTGGATTCGAAACATTTTTATTCACGTTGGTTTATGAATGTTGAAGTTTTATTAAGGGTTTAAGGCCTGGCAAACTTCGTTGACTGCACGTTGTGTGTGCAGAGTTCAATGAGTTTTAGGACATCCGTGAATCGACGCCGAAGTATAGAAATGGAAGAGGCGCGGATTGCCTCGAATTCAGAAAACGAAAGAGAGGGAAGGAATGTCAACTTGGGAGTCAAAGGATAAAACTCTAATGGGCATGGAAAAGGGATGGATAAGGAAGGACATATAATGAAAATCATTGAAGGATTGGAGAGAGATGACCAGGCTCGTCGAGATGATATCTGAAAGCTCATGAAAGTCAGGGATATGCAGGGTGAATTCAACTTAAATATGTTGAAGAACCTGGAAAGAATAGAAAGGAAATTGGAGAAGGGGAGTGACTCAAGCAAGACAGGGAGTCGCAGGACCCCCGAGAGGAAAAGAAGATCAAGAAGTCACAGGACCCCTAAGAGGAAAATAAGATCAAGAAGTGTCAGGACACCTGAGAGAAAAGGAAGATTGAGGAGTGGTAGTAGACATCATCATCTCTCCCCAAAGCATTCCAGTAGGGAAGCACATAGTAGTTCAAGCCCATCTCCTACCAGAAAGCACCAAAGATATGGAGTGGATGAATTGAAAGGGGAGATGAATAAGATTAAGCCTCCAATGTTCGATGGAGAACATAAAAAGGAGGAAGATGCTAAAACATGGTTGCTTGGCATGAGGAAATATTTCCAACTGCAGAATTATTCCTCTCATACAGAATGAAGAATTGTGATGTATCAACTAAAAGGAAAAGCATCCATGTGGTGGGATCAGTTTGTGCAGGTGCAACACATCAGAGAGAAAGATGTCACTTGGAAGGAATTCAAGGGGCATTTCGAGAAGAAATACATGACTAAAAGATACTATGACAGAAAGATGAAGGAGTTCTTCGAAGTCAAGATAGGCAGCATGACCATTGATGAATATGAACGAAGGTTTTTGGAATTAATGAAGTATGTTCCATTCATCAAAGATGAGGTTGTCAAGATTAAGAGATATCTGAGTGGACTGCCACCTTCCATTAGTGACAAGATCCAGTATGATGATCCTAAGACTATGGAATAAACCATAAGAAGGGAAAAATGCTTGTATGAAAAGGAAAGAGAAAGGCCTACTTTTTGGAAGGCTTAGGATGATCAGAAGAAGTTCAGGGAAGAGAAGAGGCTGAATGGAAACAAGCCTCCCTTTTTCAGAAACAATCCTCAGGGAAAACCATCCTTTAGAGAGCCCAGGAAGGCTGAAGTTGGTGAACAAATGCCTAGACCGCCACCTAGGGAGTGTTGGGGATGTAAAGGAAACCATAGGTACCGAGACTGCCCCCACATAAAAGATAAAGTGAGAACTGTCCACAATGTTCAACAAGCTGAAACAATGGAGGATATGGGCAGCAAAATGTCAAGGATCTACGCAACCCTGGAAAACACGCAAGAATAATTTCAATCACACATGATTGAAGTGGAAGGTATGATTAACAACCGACCATTTATTATTTTAATCGATTTAGGGGCTAGCCATATTTATGTAGATCCTATGGTGGTGGAAAGTTTGCATTTATCAAGAAGAAAACATGAAAAGTCTTGGTTAGTGCAGTTGGCTATAGGAACCAAGAGGAAAGTTGTTGAGAGTTGGTGAAGTCCTGTCCTGTGGACATGAAAGGACTGAGCATGAAAGATGAATTGAATATTCTGCCTTTAGGATCTTATGACTATTTAATTGGAATGGATTGGTTGGACCAACACCATGCCCTCCTAGACTATCGTAACAAGAGGTTTACATGCATGGATGAGGAGGGGAATCGGAAAATAGTCCAAGGGATTCCTAGAGTTGTGGTTGTTAGAGAAATATTAGCCATGCAGCTAAAGAAGTGCTACAAAAAAGGTTGTCAATTATTTGCATCCTATGTGGAGGAAGCATCCAGAGATGAAGTCTCAAGGATTAGAGACCATGAGGTACTCACAAAGTTCAAAGACGTATTTCAGGAGGTACCTGGACTACCTCCGAAGAGAGACGTCAATTTTTCTATAAATTTGATGCCTGGAGTAGCTCCAGTGTCGAAAGATCGTTATAGAATGAGTACGCCAGAGCTGAAAGAGTTGCAATTGCAGCTTGAAGAGCTTCTGAAGAAGGGGTACATTCACCCCAGCATGTCACCTTGGGGTACCCCGGTCCTGTTCATGAAGAAGAAGGATTGGACGTTGAGGTTGTGCATTGATTTCCGACAGTTGAACAAGGTAACTGTCAAGAACAAGTATCCTCTGCCGAGGATCGATGATCTTTTCGATCAGTTGAAGGGTGCGAAAATATTTTCGAAGATAGATCTCAGATCAGGATATCACTAGGTAAGAATAAAGGATGATGACATCAACAAGACCACCTTTAGAACAAGGTACGATCATTACGAGTTCACAGTGGTGCCATTTGGACTATCAAACACACCTACTGTCTTTATGTGCTTGATGAATGGTGTATTCAGGGACTATTTAGACAAGTTTGTCATAGTCTTCCTGGATGACATCTTGGTGTATTCCAATTCTGAGGAAGAGCATGAACAACACCTGAGACTAGTGCTGCAAGTGTTGAGAGGACACCAACTGTATGCCAAATTGAGCAAATGCTCATTTTACCAAAGGCAGATCCATTACTTGGGGAACATTATTTTAGAAGAAGGGATTGCTGTGGATCCTGAGATGGTTGAGGCCATCCGAGAATGGTCAGTGCCAAGGAATGTGGCAGGAGTCAGATCCTTTATGGGTCTAGCGGGATACTACAGAAGTTTTATAGCAGGACTCTCAAAGATAGCTCACCCTATCACTTCCTTGCAAAGGAAGGAGAAAAAGTTTCAGCGGACTGAAGAGTGTGAGAAAAGTTTCCAGCGATTGCTGCAGCCTTTGCCCATTTCTGAATGGAGGTGGGAAGTGGTGACCATGGATTTTATTACAGGATTGCCCAGAACGAGAAAGCATCATAATTCGATCATGGTTGTGGTGGAAAAGCTTACAAAAGCTGCCCATTTTATTCCACTGAAAACCACTCACAAGGCAGCAGATGTTGCTGATATCTTCTTAAAAGAAGTGGCATGCTTGCATGGAATTCCTAAGACGATTGTGTCTGATAGGGACCCAAAATTCACCTCGAATTTTTGGAAAGGATTGTTCAAAGGATTTAGAACGAATCTGAATTTTAGTACAACGTATCATCCCGAGTCTAATGGATAGATAGAGAGGGTGAACAGAGTAATAGAGGACATGCTGAGAATGTATGTGATGGACAAACCATCAAGATGGGAAGACTACCTGCATTTGGTAGGATTCGCCTACAATAATGGGTATCATGCATCGTTGAAGGTGAGCCCATTTGAAGCACTTTATGGAATAAAGTGCAACACTCCAGTGAGCTAGGATAATCCAACTGACAGAGAAGTAGTTGGGCCAGAGTTGCTCAAGGAGATGGAGGACCAAATGATAAAAATTAAGTAGAATTTGAAAGTTGCCCAGGACAGGCAGAAAAGTTATTCTAATAAGAACAAAACCCATAGAGAATTCAAAGTGGGTGATCATGTTTTCCTGAAAGTGAAAACTAACAGGAGTTCCCTGAAGCTAGGAAGTTGCGCCAAGTTGGCAGCCAGATTTTGTGGGTCATTTGAAATCCTGAAAAGGATTGGGCCAGTTGCATACATGCTTGCATTACCTGCATTTATGACTGTACATAATGTGTTTCATGTTTCATTGCTTAAGAAATATATACCTGATGCTAATCATGTTATCGATTGGAATGTGATTCAGGTGGAACAAGAAGGTGTCCTGCAAGTGCATCCTATGCACATATTGGAAAGGAAAAACAAACAGCTCCAGAATCGAGCTATAGAGCTTGTAAAGGTCCAGTGGATCTAGTACGGTCCTGAGGATGCAACATGGGAGCATGAATATGTTATGCAGGCAGAGTACCCGCATCTTTTTGAAAATTTTGAAAAGCTTGCAGATGCAGTGTAAAGTTGCACCGAGGACAATGCAGAAATAAGGGGAGGGGGATTGTAATGTCCCCAAGGCCGAGCCCTGTTGTAAATCATGTTTATGAACTGAATTGTAATTATGTTTTCTTTCTAGGCTCTTGAGCCAAGTTAATATAAGCTGGTGGGCTTATGTGATTATTAGGCCAGAGAGCCTAAGTGTTGAAGGCTAAGAGCTTGATTTTGTACATGCATCTATGCACATTATTAATAAAAATATAAACACCGCCACGTGCAAACCGACCACAATGAATGAGTGATGGGGGACTAAGATTCCATAGAGTGGGCAAGGGATTAGGGGCTAGAAGGTGGGAAAAGGGACTAAGTGTTGAGCCTAGGGTCTTAAGTCCTTGGGAATAATATTTTAGTATTATTCCAAAAGACATGTGAATAATATGTTTTATCCTAAGTTCTTTTTGGAAGGACAAGCAACTTCCAAATGGAAGGAACGCATGCAGTTTCATGGGTGACAAGTGTCAACCCAGACACATGCAAATAAAATGGCTGAGATGAGCCTTGTTGGGGGTTCCTCCTCCATTCTACCCGACTGTCTGAACCGTACATCCACTGAACTAGAAGCCTGTGTTGATTTCGGGGAAAAAGACTGTGTTTGTCATGGAAAGAGGGTACACCCCTTCTCTGTTCTAAACCGTGGAGTCAGAATCGACCCCTGCATGGAAAACTCATCATGCATCCCTGAGAATCCAAAGTGTGGGTCTATCCTGTGTTTCTAGATTGAGAAAACGGAAGTGGCCCGTCCCTGCTAAGCCTGGTTATGTTGTTGCACCTGTCTGTAGCTTCCCTGGGGTGTTCATGTCTGGATTCTCGTTGACTGTGGTGGACGTGTAGTGTTTGATCCTGTGTGGCTTGTTGGCCAGTCGTACAACACTCTCTCCAGGTGAGAGAGGTGGTTGAAGTTGGAAGAACAGGTTGCTTGGCCTTTGAGCGACTCTCCCAGAAGAGAGAGTGCGCAGAGGAAGGAGAGAACTCTTGGAAGGAACCCTGTAGCTGCCACAGAGATCAGAGACTTCCGGTCCAGTATGTTGCTGAAACCCAAGGCAAGGGAGGTTAGTAGCCGAAGGACTGTCTAGGTGACAGAGAAGGTGTATACTCCTGGGGTGGAACATGCATGTGGGTAAGGAGAATATGTGGGCAGTGAGTATGAGTGGTTCCTGGGAGAGAATTCCTTCCTTGTGACTGGGTGTTTTCCCTGTAACCTCAGCCTAGTCTAGGATTCCTTGCCTTGGGGTGGAGCGTAGTCCCAGCTCGGGGGTGACCACTGTTGAGCTTGATGAGCAGTGTGGTCTAAGGCTGGGAGGTTCGTGGAAGGCCTGCACCTGGTTGGTGGAATTGCCACCATTTCAAAGATAAGTACCAGATGATGTTTTAATAACGTTTTTGCATGTCTGTGTATTTATATTTATCATGTATTCTGTTGTGCATACGAATTAATGTGAAATCCATTGATTATTTATGATAGCAATAATTCTTATGTTTACTCTGAGTTTAAATGTGTTTCATTTGCTTAATTGCATGTTTTCTAAATAGAATTTAGTATGAGATTGTTATTCCGCGAAGTAGCGCCTGCCCGACCTGGAATGGGGGCATTACAGTTTGGTATCAGAGTGTTACAGTATGAAAGAATGTTACAAGCACTCACCTGGGTGATGCCTATTTATGCATACATCGCACCAGGGCAGGTTAACTTGCTTCAAGGGGCTCGACGCTCTTGAGGTCAAATACTCATGGAATAAGGGACAATGTTCCTTATCATGACCTTCGTATCTGCATCTTACACACTAGATATCTTCTCTTTTTTCCTTCCCCTTGTTCTTCTTCATATCCTCGACCTGCAGAGACAAACTAGTTAGCTGGCTCAAGATCTTGCTCATGCCTGAGCTAGATTCTCCCATAGGTGTTGATTCAAGCTTCATGGTGATCTCCAAAGATTCTACCTGCAATGCAATATTCTGCTGCATCAGAGGGACTTTGATGTGTGGTAACAACACCACAATGAACCATTCTTTTTTCTATTCATCAGGGATCTGAAAAGTTAATCGGCCTGTTAGGGTCTTGAATCTCTAGTCGAACTCCCAAACAGGTTCTGCTACCTTTTGTTTGATCTCTTTTAGCTCTATAATACATTGTGACTCCGACTTAGGTTTCTTAAACTCTGTAATCAACGCATTCTTGATCTTGTTCAGTGGCTTAGGCTGCGCCAGTCCTTGGACAAGTTTCATGTACCAGCTCAGTGTGCAGTCCCTTAGCGTAGTGATGAACTGGGTTCTCTTGATGGCTTCATCGGTGATACTTTTAATATTCCACATGGCCTCACACATGAACCAGTGTTGATCGGGATCTTCAGATCCATCTCCCTTAAAGATAGGGAGCCTCATCTCATCTGCCATAGAGTTCCCCAGGATTCTTGTTTGAGTATAGGCTGAGTTGCTAGTAACAACACTCTGAAGACTCTGGTGATTCTGGCTATTCTGGCTGCTTGGTGCTATTGAAACAATAGGAGGGTTAATGTTACTTACTTCGGTAATCTACGCAGTTCCTGAGGTTTCTGGCTCGCTTTGGCAAAGTTCTTCAACTTCCCCTTCTCCTGTTCTGGTGGGTTCTGAATGTTCTTCGTCGGTTAGATGTACCTCTTGTCCACTGTAGAAACCCTCTTCTCCGTAGTTTTTCTTAAACAGGTTCTCAAGGTGAACCCCTCTGAATACTCTTCCACTGTGTGTATGTCCAGCTTCTGTGTTGTTGTCGCTGTTTGAATTTCTGAACATTAGCCTTTTCAGGTCCATCCAATCTACTGTATCTTCAAGACGTTCTTTTCATGCAACAACATCTTGATTCTCAGCTTCAGAAAGTGCAAAAAATTTCCTTTGGGTCCTTTTAAAAAGTATCTCTCAGCTTGGCTATATGATTCTACCCTATCAACAACAAATTCAGTGATATACCCTCCAATGGTACTATCAAACCAATGATCTACTGCTCTAGATACAACGTTGTCAACTCTCTTGACCTTCTGGATTAGTGCTAGTGTCCAAACCACAGGAGGTCTAGATCTGATCTCGAACTGGGTATCGGCTAACCTAGCCAACCACTCAAACAACTCCTGGTGGATTCCTCCAAAGAAGATCTCGTGAATGTCGATGAAGATGTATCTTTGTAGCCAATCTTCAGTACTTAGTTTAGGGTTCTTGTTCTAGGCTTCAACGAAGTCTCTTTCTTGATCCTCTATCCACTTTTGAATCTCTGTCTTCGATGGGAACCACCTTGACATTCACTTAAAAAGATTCATGTCCCGGCAAAAGAACCATTTGTTGGCACAGGGGCAGACCCAGGGTTCACTCCAAGAGCGCACCAACAAGCCCTAGCTATTGGCCCTTTCGGCAACACCTGCGAAGCAGATATAGTCTCACCCGAAGCAATTAAGAGGGGGGTTGCAGGACATAGATGTCTACAACTAGGGGAATATCAAGTGGAACCAATACAACAATAATGCAACATTCATATATCCCTTATTAGCTAGATCTACTTTGCGGAGCTATAAATCTAATCTAACAGAATAATGCAAATGACAGTATAACAATGAAAAAGATCCAGGCATCAATCACACATACGACACAAAATATACGTGGTTCACCCTCTCTCTAGGGATACGTCCACAGAACTGTGCTTATGATATATTAAGATAAAGCTTACAGTTTTGATCTACGCTGTTAGTCAGCAGATCTTCTTTCTTCTTCTCTCTATCTCCCACCTTCCCGTGCACCCAGCTGTAGGACTTGATCTTCACACCCAGCTGAAGATCTTATAATACCAGAAGGCTCTCACTCTCAGTACTCCTCTCTCTCATAGTACAATAATCCCTCAACCAACAACAATCAATATCAATACCCAACACTAGTATAGACCCGACCTAGGTCCTCTCGACCTCTATTTATACATTATAGTCCCTCATCGATAGCCTTAGGTTGAAACCTAGGTGTCAAAACCCTAATTACCCAAAACCCTAGGTGTCTAAAACCCTAGGTCAACTTGACCCTCCTTTTCAGGGCTTCGCTAGCCTGTCTTTCCTCCCTTCTCGTGCAGTGCTCCAAAGCATCCAATGGTGGCTTTCTCTGCTTACTGAGTTGTCCTCGATCCATCTTCCTTGTTGATATGTCATCCTCGATCTCCTCATCCAACGACTTGCTTTTCCGTACTTCTCTCCGACTTTTCTTCTCTTTTTCTTACTTCGAACAGTGGCAATCACTATGTCTCCCACGCAGTTCGTGTTTGACCTTTTCTTCCTCGATCTTCGCTTCCTTCCATAACCAAGGGCCAACAACATTTTTACTCTTTTCAATAATTTTCTCAATGTTCGTGTGGAAAGTACTATAATTTCTTCATTGTAGTTTTTTAAGTAAGCAAATTTTTACTCTTTTCACTAATTTTCCCAATGTTTTTGTGGAAAGCACTATAATTTCTTTAGCAGTTTGGTTTATATATAACTTTAGCATTTTGATTTGATGGTGACTATAACTTTAACATTGATTTATATCTAATATTTTACCAAAATCTCCCCACACATATTTCAAACCTACAAGCCACAACCTTTCCCCACACATATCCAAACTTACCAACCACATCCTCTCCTTTATATTTTAATTATTAACATTCTTTCACACCATGATCATCTATTTTTCTCTCTTAGCAATTTAAACTAAATCAATTTTTTTAATATCTCAACTAAAGTCCATTGTTTGCAAAACTTTTATTACCATTATGATTCTTACTATAATTTTATTATAAAGATTCATAAAAATGGTGCATTTTTATAGTTGCACTAAATTAGCATCTAACCTCAAATTGTATTGTGGGATAGCTTATTTTAGTAACTTCATACCATTAACACTTGTTGGAGTGTATATTGCATTCAAAGATATAGTATTTTAGTAACACCATACCATTAAAACTTGTTGGAGTGTATATTGCATAGTAGTGTATTTTATTAACACCATACCATTAACATTTGTTGATGGACATTAGGATCCCTTCCTAAGCAACCCACAAAGTATTGTTGATGGACAATATGTTCCCTTAATGAGAAACCAACAAAGTATTATTTAGAGTCGGACACTATAAGACTAATTTTGACTAATTTTTGTGTTGTGAGTTTTGAACATACATGCTCACTATTAAGCATTTAACCCATATTTGTTCTGCAAATGAATTCTTAAATGTCAACTAAAA
>SNQJ01S0025941.1:24821-53917 GCA_010110895.2 Picea sitchensis
AGTTGGAGACTTTATGGACTCTTGGAGGATTTTGGCTCCCTCTTATAGCCTAATATCACCATCATCCCCTCACATGTGAAAAGGGAGGAAAACAAATTAGTCGATTGTCTGGAAAATGAAGGAGTGGCTTCCTTGACAGAGATGATTCACTGGACTTCTCAAACCTCACCCCGATCCGAACTCTCAGACCAATGCTTGGAACTGGCCATTTATGATTATCCAACCCTGGATGGGGTGCCATGAAGCACACATCAGCCATGTCGCACAAGACAGAGCCCAACCATTAATATGGTAGGTTGGCTTTCCTCCCCTCACCATTAAATGGGAGATCACCATTACTACCCATCAATAGGTGAAGGATTGCTCCCTCACACGACAAAAATGATGTCCATGGGATTCAATGAATGGGAGACATTGGTGGCTTCAGTAATGTCGATCCTCTACGCTCTTATCTGACAAAGCAGTGATTCGGGCCATTTCACCTTAGCCTCACACCAAGCCGACAACTCTGAGTTCTGGTGCAGCCACCAGAGGATTTCCATCACGCTCACGTTCAGATTTATCACCCTCCATTTCTCCTCCATGCCGAGGCAAAGAAGCAGGCCGCGTCATGGACCTGCCTAGCATAGTTTCATTGCATGACAGAGGAGGAAGCAATAGTTAGAGAGGGAACTCTCCACAGCCCGCACTCAACGCAGAGAGAAGGTTAGGACACCTCCAATGGCATATGTGGGGAAGTGATCCCAGAGGAACCAATTCAATTCCCTCTGGAATCCCTCCTCTTCATCACGTTGGATAATTGGCAGCCCCCCCAGCCAATTCACGGTGGGAGCAGTGCACCAGACATAGAAAGGCCTGTGTGGGAGGCAAAGGAGGATTACACTTGCATTGTGGAGGAGGAATTCCTCCACCTTGACTCCTAGGATGCCACTCTTCTAGGTGATTTCAAATTCTCAAGCGCAACAAAGGAGGTCAAGATGCTTGGGGCAGAGGAGAAATTTGGGACAATGAAAGACAAGGATGGAGCACAGGAGGATACATGCGAGGCTTTCGGTGGTATGGCAGTGGAGGGTGTCTCGGTCCTAGCACCACCACCTATCACGACAATCCTGGAACCTTGGCAAGACACCTGACCATTCTTCCATTCGGAGCAACTGGCGCTAGTGTTTGATCTTAGAAGCCAGATGGCGGATCAAATCCACCATGACATACTCATGCATCAGTGCATCGATATGTTATATGAGGCATACTCAAATGCACCAGCCAACCAGAAATGCTCGACATGTGTAAGGCCTTTTGTGCTGCAAACTCAGAATGGGCCTCTCAGCAGCGACGCTAGCAGGTAATTCTATGGATTGGAGTTCATTCTGGTTCCTCGCGTTACTGCAATGCAATTCCTATTTCTTGCTTAGATGCTTGTTTAATTTCCAATTCAATGTCCAGTTTTACTTCCAATTTCATTTTCATGGCTTCTCTGAACAATAGTGTAAAGACTTAAGTCTGCGACCTGCATTGGTTCCCTTTTGGCAGGGCAGAAGGCGGACCGCCAATTTTGACTTGGATGTCACAGTCTGCCATATGTCTCGGTTTTTGCTAACTCAGCGAAACAATTGGCAGACTGTCGATATGTGTTTTTTTGTATTTTAAAAGTTTTAATAGGAATTGCCCTTTTTTATTCATAAAAAAAAATAAAAATCAAAAAAATCAAAATTCAATCTACTTTCATTGCATATAATTTGTTTTCATTTTCATTGTTTTTATCTAATTTTATTTAATTTTATAAAAAAATCATTGCACAATATTTTTAGGTGAGATTATGATTTAGTGAAATGAAAAATCCATATCTCTAAAAATACACAGTGGAAAATTATGGAAAATTTGTATTCATAATCCTTAAACTATTCTCTTCAAAAGGGTATTTTTAGATTTTACTTTTAAGTAAAAATTAAGATAGATACATGGTGGGGGGGAACATGTGTTTAAAATTTGTAACATTTTCAGATTGGTCAACTTCAAAAAATTCTAGAAATTATAATATTCATCTGTTAGATTCAAAACTATAGTCATCACAAAATAGAGTCTTTGTAGATTGTTGTAGTATATTTCATTTGTCAAAAACAAAATTTTAATAATGGATACATTGTTGGGGGAAAAAATAACTCATTATCTTTCCCTTCATTTTTAAGGAACATAATTTCAAACAATTGCCAAATTGACATATCAAATCTCAATAAACAAAAATTGAAAAATAGTCAAAAGAAAGATAACAAAATTCTTCACAAGTTGTGTTTTTAAAGTAAAGTAAAATTCTAAATAAAATAAAAAATACTTTTGTTTACCGGAAGTTGAAAAACATGTTTAAATAAAATAAAAAATTCTCATAAAACAAGCAAAAGTGTTACCCATCTTCATGATTTTACCCTAAGCATCCAAAATTACTCAAGCGTTGTGGACAACACTTGTCTAAAGTGGAGGGGCATGTTAATCCCTAAATAGTAGCACGTTACCCCTTAATTGGGGCATATTACATTAGTATTGTTATTTTATTTATGTCGGCTTGGGTCCATTAGTTGTAATTGTACCTCCTAGTCTCCTATATATACCAAGGAGACCTTTTCATTTGGAATCATCTTGTATTTGTAAATTTATGTGGTGTATAAGGAGGTTTCCCCCTCGAAGTGGCTTATTATCTGAATTCTCTCTTTGTCAAGGCGTTGAGTACTTATTCTGATGTTTTTTATGTTATTTTTATATTTGGTTCTTAACATATTCCTTAATAAGATCTATTATACAACGTTGCCCTACCCTAAGGGCTTCATAATAATAAAGTGTGGATTTTCCTAAATTATTCTCGGATTTATTATATGTGATTTTGTATTCAGATATTTGGTACGTAATAATTTTAATTCCACACCATGAGTGCCTCTATATACGAAAAGTATCATGGTTTTTTTCTCATTTTATTTCATGGATTAATTAATAGTTTATTAGGATCATAGGTTAATTTTTCTAAAATATGTAGTGCATGCTTATAGATTATTGAATCCATGGGTAACAAAAAGTTATGCATTAAATAATATTTAAATCCCATGCCATTAATGAGAGAATGCATAATTTCTATATCCATTCAAATCTTTGTCCCCCATCTCCTTGAGAAGAAAAACACCACCTTACTAATGCCCTTGTGGCCAATGGTTACTCCATCTCCAAATCAAAAACAAAATTTGCTTGGCTCGCCATTCTAAAACTAAGAAATGTCCCTTCTCTTCCCCATCTTTATTTGACACTAAGTAATAAACCTAAGAACATATAACTGACACATTCCACAACCGCATCACCAAGTCAACTATAGACGAACACTCACGCAATTATAAACTCCTCATTTGCTTTTATCAAACCAGAATTCTTGCCTCAACACCCTATCACTCCTCTCATATCATTCAAGAAGTGTTTGAAATTGAAAATCACCCTAATAATTTTAATTGAGAAGATGGATACAAACTTAGCTAATGTTGGAAGTCCACTATCCATCATGTTGGTCAATAAGCCTTCTCCCTCTTGAATTCCTTGATTATTTTCACTCCGTTCTAGATTCCTTTTATATATTTTTAATTTTTCTTTCCTAATTGGTTTATATCCTCCTCTATCCCCTAATGGTGTTCCTCTTATCTTATCCCTCTTCCCTTCCTCTTTTAAAAGATTCCCCCCCATCCCCCCATTTTTCTAACTTGACCAATTCCTACTTTAGAAAAAAAAAATGAATTTAGGTTGTTTCCTTCTTTATATATATTTTTATTTATTTTCCACGTTAGAAAAATTGCCTATTATTATTTCACAGTGGCCTCTTCATTATTTTAATTATTTTTCACAATGGTCGTCTAATAGTTTTTTCCCTATAAAATCCTAACCCAATACTCTTTTCTCTCATTCTTTTAGATTTATTTGTCCTTGATGATGGGTGGAGTGTCCAGTCAAAACATTGGATGTTTCAAAATTTTACACACGGTTTATATCCATAGAGTTCAAGTGAGTCCATTTGAATAATTTAAACAAAAATGAGGTCTGATATTTTTAGCACTTTGTGGTCCACACCTTGTGAAAAACCTAGTTGTGTTTCCCTATGGCCCTCATGGCCTTATTTGGAGGGGGATCCTCCCCNATCACAACCTTCGCCTCTCTAATTGCATGTCTTCCCAAACATCCCAATCCTACGACATCCTGATTTGTGAAAAAACTAGACGAGATCTCGGAAGTGCCTATGAAAGCAAGTGTGAGATCACTAGTGCTAAGGTTTATGAAGCATGGACTAATTGGCCAGTTCATAGGGATATGTCCTTTTCCTAGATCTATTGCAATATGGATAAAAAAAAATTAGAAGCCCCTAATTAAAGGTAAATACTCGTTCTCCCTTTGTGGCAAGGGTTTTTATGTGTTCTTGTTTGAAGAAAAATCAGACAGGGACTTGATATTCAAAAATGACCCTACTTCATGGGCATTCATGGGATATATATATATAGTTGGACCCCATATTTTAATCCAGAGAATGATATTCCCTCAACCGTCCCTGTATGGGTCAGACTACCCTTCCTTCCCCTTCATTGATGGAATGGTGAGGCTCCCTGCGTTATTGGAAATACCTTGGGAAAATATATAGAACAAGCAAAGCCAAAGGATGGCATCCAGACTTGTGCCCAAATATGTGTAAAAGTGGATCTAGAAAAAGGCCTCCTAGAGGCTATCATGCTCACCTTGGATAGTTGGACATATCTTTATAAGGTGGATTATGATCAACTTCCCTTCAAATGCAAGATATGTCATGAATATGAACATTTTGCTAAGAGATTCCCTAAATCCCGAGAAGATCTATTGGTGGGGGAGTCTAATGAGCAATGGAAACATCCAAAGAGGAAAAAAAAAGTCAGTAAACAAGGACAATAGTCAAAAAAATCTCTAATACATGAGGGAGCTCCCTCTAATCCAAAAGACTAGAGAACCCCTGCTTCATTCTCTAAAGGAAACTCAAGAGATCATGTTCCAACAACAAACCAATACACAACCCTATCATATATGGAGGAAGAATAGTGAGAAGGACCTAACCCAAATCAACAAGACCCAGAAATACCAACACATTCCCATTGAAGCTCTATAGTAGAGTACCCAAAGGGACCAATAATATGGGGAATTAGAAGTGACATCAGATTACGAATCAAACCCTGACTCATCCACACTCTCTCCAGTCAAGAGACCAGGTAGGATATCGAACAATCAGAGGAGAGAGGTTGCGACCCAGAGGGATATGTAGCTCGACAAACAAGGAAACATAGATGGACACACAAAAAAGTAACCCAAACCTACCATGAATTAGAGTGGCCCTAATCCCCCAAAAGGGGGAAACCCAAAATCAATATCTAAATGATGAAAATCATTTCATAGAATTGTAGAGGTTTGGGAAGTGGAAATAAGAAGGAGTTAGTTAGAATTTTAGTACAAGAGAAATCCCCTTAGATTATTCTACTCCATAAAACGAAAGTGAAGGACACTAAAGTCCTCCAAGCTAGTAAATACACATGGAAAGCAAGCTCAATATTAGCAGTGAGCTCACCAGGGGCATTAGGTGGAATTTGTACCCTTTGGAATTCAGAAAATTTTGGAATGGAGTGGTCAAGCACTCCCAAATAGATGCAAGTAAATTTTACACATCACCCTTTAGGTAAACCTTTTTCAATATTCAATATTTACATGCTTGCTCAATTACATGATACAAATGTATATTGGAGATCCCTTCTAAATATGTAGGAGAATTAGGCTTCTCTGCCTTTTGTTTTTGGAGAATTTAATTCCACTCTGCATGCATCTGAAAAAAGAGGAGGAAATATAGTGGGATATTCCAATAGGGAATATATGGAAGATATTGTATAGGGACTTGATCGATTGATTATTAATCCTATTAGAGGACGATACACTTGGTCAAATAAACAACAAGGTTAGGGGAACATAACAACTCGGATGGATAGATTTCTCATAAGAGGCAACATATTGGAGGATTCCCTTCTATCATAGTCTTGTATCCTCCCCTGGTCAGAATCATACCATAGACCCATTACCATATAATTCTCTCCCACTGAACACCTGGTCCCTATCCATTTTTTATTTATCCTCGGATGGGCATAGGACCCCTCTTTTATGTCTCTTGTATCTAATACTTGGAACTCTTGGATACATGGATCCCTGGATCCCCAACACACATTTGGGAACATAAAATTAAGAACACAAAGATGGCCCTCCATGAATGGGTTAAAACCAAGGATGAAAGGGAGACGAATATAGTAACATAATTGATGGGGAGATTGGAGGAGACCAGGATCTCTATGGAAAAAACCATTATCTTAAAGGAGACTTTGGATGAAGAGAAACAAAATTTCATGGAGTATTGAAAAGTGCTCAAGGTAGAGGAAGAAAAATGAAGATTTAAATCAAGAAGTCTGTGGATTCGGGCGAGTGACATAAAGACACAGTTCTTCCACCGCCAAGCTAAGGCTGGACTTTGGAGGAACAAAATCTCAGAACTTAAATCAGAAGAAGGCACATCCATAAAAGGGCACAATCACATCAAAACAACAACCAAAGAATTTTTTGAAAGCTATACCAAGAGGAAGGACAAGGAGATCTCAAAGATGAGGAGAAGCTTCTTAAAAACATTCAAAGGGTAATAAGTAGAGAAGATAATGAGGTGCTCTTTAGGCAGGTGACATAAGCTAAAATCTTTGGGGTCTTATAACAAATGCATCTGGACAAATCCCTGATCCCTGATAGTTTCTCTATACACTTTTACATTCTTTGTTGGCATATCATTAGAAGAGACTCGGTTTGCATGATTGATATGTACATAAATATGCTAGAATGGGAGGGAGAATCAACTCGTCCTTTCTAGATATCATTCCTAAATAATCAAATTCATCTTCCTTTAAGAGGTTTCACCCAATTTCTCTCTATAATGTATCTTACAATATCATCTAAAAAATTATTGTAAATAGAATTAATTCGTGGCTACCAACGCTCATCTCCCCGAACCAAGGAGGTTTTATGGAGAAAATACAAATGATTGACAACATCATGTTGGTGCAGGAGGCCCTCCATTCCAGCAAATATTGGGGAGATAAGGGGATGATTATTAAGCTTGATATGGCCAATGCATTTGATCGAGTTTTCCATAGCTTTGTCTTTGCTATATTGACGAGATTTGGCTTTGAGGAAGATTTCTTGGCATGATTCTTGCTTGTATAGGCAACCCATGGATCTCCCCTCTGATTAACGGACACCCAATAAAGTTTTTTAAGATTTCAAGGGGATTGAGACAAGGGTGCCTGCTATCCCCCATCATGTACATTATCATGGCAGAAGCTCTGAGCATACTACTAGAGAAGGATAGATTGGAGAAAGCTATCCCAGGGATAAAAAGCACCAGAGGGGCTCGAAGAATTAACCACTCTCAATTTGTTGACGACACCCTTCTTATAAGAGGGGCTTCTCCCATCATTGCAAAAATATTTAAAGAAATTATGGAGGAATTCATGCGAGCATCGGGGGCGGCGGGAATTAACCATCAAAAAATCCAATTATATGTCTGGAACACAAACACCAGAACAACGGGTAAGATCACAGAAGTTTTGGATTTCTCCTTGGTATAAATTTGGCAATCCTTTAGTTATCTAGGCATTCCCATTTTTCTGAAAACTCTCCCAAGAGAGGCTTGGACACCGGTCGTTGAGAAGATCGAAGATAAATTCAAACAATGGGGCTCCCTAAACCCTATTGGAAGAGTCACACTCATTAAATATGTCATGTCTGTGTTTCTTATCTTCCAATTATCCTCCCTCTTGGATCATATTTACATCAAAGCTTCTATAGCTCAAGAAATCAGGAAATTTCTCTAGTAGGGAGGACGTACCAATTTAAAGAGAATGCATCTAATCAACTAGAATGTGGTAAGGGAGCCCAAAGCTAATGGGGGATTGAGCATCCTTCACCCCTCATTATCCAATTTGGCGCTTGGGGAAAACATCCTATGGAGACTGATATTAGGAAATCAAGAGTGGTGGAAATGATTCATCATGCAAAAATAATTGGTGGGTGGGGGAAAAGATACAGTGCCTTGAATCTCCCCCAGCCCACTCCATGGGTTCTCCCATTTGGAAACTCTTGAAAGCATCTCTTCTCCTTTTCCAGAGCAAGGTAACTTGGATTTCAGGGAATGGGCGCAAAATTGATATCTGGGAGGATAGTATCATGGGGAATCGACCAATTCAACTAATTCCATCCCCTACCCCCTTAAGGGATTGGTGTAGGGAACATGGAATCTCTTCTTTGTTTCATATTTCCAAGCGGCTCCCTTCGGGAGCTTGGGAAGGATGGCATTTATCAGGCCTTCCCCCTCATCTCCAAATCTTATTTCTTGAGTTGTGTCAAAGACTTATTGGATGTGCCCCATATTACCAGAGGGGTAAATACACACGTCGATGGGGGAATGGGAAGTAGTCAGTAAAAGCAGGTTATGTCACCCTTTTGGCTAAGGTCAACATCCCCCCTCGGTCAACTATATAGAAAAAGTTTTGGAATATAGATAGTCTCACCAAGATTAACATTTACTGCTAGACGTTGGCCCATAATAAGATATTAACAGGGGGAAAATGTAGAAAAGGGGGTTCAATGGTCCATATTGGTGTGTTCTTTGTCATTAGTTAGAGGAAACCAGTCAACACCTATTTTTGGATTTCCCTTTCTCCAAAGAGGTATGGTCACTTGTGCTTCACCCTTTATACAATTGTATCATATGGCCAATGAAGATATGCATACTATTCAACAAATTGCAAAAAGAATACAGTGAATCCTTGGATAACAAACAAGCCTTGTAATCAATTTTCTTAGCTATTCCTAAATTTGTTACATGAAAAATATGGTTGGCATGAAATTGCGCGCTCTTCTCTGATGAGCCCTCCACTCCGGTTGTTGTAGAATCAAAGAGATTGGGATTGATGGTGGAACATTTTACTATGAAAAATGATAATTGGTCACAACAACAAGGACTGAGTACAGAAGAAGCGAGGTGTTTTAATCAACTACCTTTCAATAAGTCAACATTATAGGGGGGTATTCCTAGAATTCATGTTTCTAAATCCCCCAGTCACATTGGACATCTACATATCTCAAGACATGAATTGAAAGCGTGGAAAAGAAAATAACAGTCGCTTGTATTGAGCTTTGATGGAGCCTCTAAATCAAACCCCAAGGCATCAAGAGCGGGTGGGGTTCTCTTCTCCCCAAAAGGAATTATTTGACTTCTTTTCTCTTGGAACATTGGACAAGATACTAACAATCAGGTGAAGGCCTATGCCTTACTTCAACGTTTGAAATTGGCCCGTCAACAGGGGGTTTCCTCTCTTACAATCATTAGATATTCCAGATGGATAACCATTAACCAATTGAGAAATAAGAACTTGCCTAAAGATATGAAGCTCACATTAGTCTTCCATAGAATCTATTATGAGCTTGAATGTTTGCACACTTATGATGCACATCACATTCTGTGTCATAATAATGCTCTAGTTGATAAGCAAGCAAACTTGGCTTTAAGGGACCCCTTAGAATATCTAAGGGTCCCTTAGAATATCTAAGGGTCAATGAGAAATTGTTGTATGAATAAATCCCATGACTAACTTCAAACATATATCAAACATTTGTAAAAAAGGAAACATGGTTGCTCACTTTATGAGCGCCCATCAAAAGTTTGAATTAATTGAATATGCTATATTTTTCACCGTCGCATCGTCTTATGTAATCATGACAGGGGATGTTGAATATCTACCGTATAGGGGGCCTTGCTTCTCCCATGTGAGTGATAAGTTGTATTCCTCCCCCTTATTCCATCAGCTTTGTATAATTCAAAGCATCTTGGCATATCACACATGTTCTTGGATAATCTCCAAGATGAATCTGTCATTCCCCTAGGACGTATCAACATATGGATTTATGGTCGTGGTACCTTTGCAAATGGGAGAGTGCATCATTACGAACTGCATTGTACTCACACATTCAATTTTGGTAAGGTTTGGCCCCATTCACAATTAAATTATTAGTTGGGAGAGCATATCAAATGCTTTGGATTTAATGGAACTAAATCCTCCCCCAACGTGGATGAGATTAAAAGCATGTTGGGAGTGTCTTTTATATGCACCACCTTGGGACTTGCCTTTGCAAAGCATTGAGAACCAAGGAAATGGGAAATTGGTGTTGAATGACAACATCCAGAATCTGCACAATATTGAGGTGGTAGTGAAGCTCCAGGATATGGCAAGGCAACGTCCATGAATGACAAGGTGGAGAAGCGAGTTAACAATAGAATAACATGATGAATTAGTCCAGTCTATCTAGGAATTACATATACAAGTGCATGGTATATCAACTCAGTTTCTCGCCACCACGGAAATTTTGGCCAAACAAAGACAGGGGAAACACCATATTTAGGGTGAATGTGCTACACTCCATTTAGAAGTTGAGGAATTGATGATTTTCTCCAACCCCCAAATGTCGCTAATCCCAGCCTCAGATAATTCAGAAGTGGCCTCAGTGTCTGGTCCCTAGCAACGCATTCTTGACTTAAGCTAGCCTCCAACTAAAAATGAAGAAGACCCAGGCAACGATGTTGCACCAAGTTAATATGTCTTTAGATGTTCTACTTTTGTTTTCCAAATACTAGGTATATTTTATAGGCTTAATGATGGAAGTAGTTTTGTTGTACTGTATAAGGAAGAGATAGATACAAATCCTCTCATCGATATTACTAGTTGTTAGCATGTTTTTTTCTGTTGTTTTAAGGTTGTCATGCGAATTTTGTATGATTCCTATTTCTGCATCTTCTTACAGAGCTTTTAATAAAAAATTCCCTGGTCCTTTTGAAAAAAGAAAGAAATAAAGTTGAAATACATCATGACTAATTGTGAAAACCTACACACTCATATTTAAAGCATCATTGAATGTGTAAAATAAAACACAATCCTTAACCCACAAATATGAATGTTGCAAAATTGAACTTCATTTTGATCATACTAAGCTTGGTGCTACGAATCCTGGTGGTGTAAGACCTGGTGCAAAACCTACTTTTGTGTCTCAAACTGCTTCTCTAGTCATTGGTGGTGTTGCTACATCAACAACTCCATCAATGACACAATCAATAGGTGAGCTCTTACTTGTAATTCTTTCAAGTTATGAATATTTAATGGATATCGCAAAACTAAGCATTGCAAGTAAAGCTAAATCCATTGGAAAATAATATGCATTTGAATTTTCTATTGATGGATCACCAATTTGTTGGTGTATGAAATCAAGAAGGCCTTGAATTTTTTCAAGGTGAGTTTGATATTTGTGCTTTGTTCCATTTCATTTATCAAAATTCAGAGCAAAAATGAAAAACAATATTTTGTGTGGCCATGGGAAACAAAAACCAACAAGAATCTCAAAAGGCAACTTTAGGTAATTCCTACTAGGATGAATGGGGTTAGGGTTTGTTGAATTTTGACATATTTCACTCGTAAACATAACTGAGACATGCTTCAAGAAAAATGCTTTGTGGGATAATATTTTCAAAGTATTTTTCTTTTGGCACGATGATGGATATCAATAAATATTATTATCTAGCATTTCTTTTAGATTAAATCTACCCTTACCAAGTGTAGATACAAGTGGTAGATACAATTGCATAGCTTATCCCAATAGCAAACACAAATCCAACTCATTCTTGTGGTTATGAAACCAACATTATAAGTGGATTTAGCATTAGCACCAACAATACCAACAATAATCTTATTCGTTGATCCAACACCATCACCAACAATAGAAATAGGGGCTAATGCATAGGCTACATTAGTAGATCGAGATTTACATCACCATTGTAAAAGACCTCAGAAGGACATATCCCAAAGCGATACTGTGCACCAAGTATAAGTGATTGGTGATTAAGTGTAATGATGTGCAGTCATTAAGTGTCAAATAAAGTGGTGTGTTGAGAATCATAAATAAATTAATGTTATAAGGGAGATCTCATTGTATAATGTAAACAATGTTATAACAACCTACGTCTACCTTCTATACTTATGCCTTTAGCACTTAACCAATTCATTTTTACATTATGAATTGGCTTGTCTATATCTAGAGAGGGTTATTAATGTTAAAGTAAACAATAACATTACTTGGCTTGTGAATATTAACATGAAATGAAATTTGCATTCCCTAACTAGATAGTAAATATTTTATAAAAATATATAACTCAAACATTTATGTAACCTTGATACCAGATAAGAAAACTAAAAATTTGGTTAACTGTAATAAAGTGTTTTTCAAATAGTGAAGATAACATTTATGACATCCCAAAAAAATGAAAAGAAATATTTTAAAACATAAAATAAGGAAAATACACCCTACATTATAAGCATGCTTCATAAAGTGGTTTGATATTATTGACATAATAAACTAAAAATAGAATTGCATGTTTTTACTAGATACGTAAGTCTTGGAATTTAAGGGTCAAATTATCATGTGGAAGTCGTTATCAATCTTTTTGGTGGAAGTCGTTATCATAAAGATTAATTAGTCGGTGGAACTTTGAAAATAGTGGGCGATAAGAGAAGATACTTTTGATAAGTACGTTCACATTGACAACGACAACTCATGAACCTATGGTTACCTATCACGATGTAAGTATTGTGTGAGGCTTGTGTTTGACATTCTAGAAATGGTTTCCCTACATCAATAAAATGGCTTAGCATGTGTTCCATAGTCCACTAACCAAAAATAATTAAGTAGAAATTAATAAAATACTTCATCATTTATCTTTTAATAAGCATGACTATGTAATAGTGAATCTTCCTCATTACATCATAATTAAATAAATATTATTATAATATAAAAATGTTTAAAATATTTTGAAGCACATTTTCATGTTTATTAGTGATTATCATACTATTTATTTAAAAAAAAACAAAAAAAAAACTAAAAATTGTGATATTTATAAGTATTTTGTTTTATAAGTGTATTGTGAATAAGTCTACATACATAATGAAAATGAAATAGAGATGAGTTATACAACATTTTATGTATTAAGATGAGTTATACAATATCATATGTGTAACGTTCTCCATTCTAGCTGAAGAACATTATGGTGCGAAATACTCATAAAAATAAAATTCTTGATATCTAAATAATTTCGTGTAGTTTCCAGCCACAAATTATACACATAGATTTAATTGTTTTCTGTTATTATAAATTACATGCATCTACAACATTATAAATTAGAAATGAAATGCAGCTAAGTAACCCAACATAGAAGTATATAATCTTTCTCATACACAAAGCTCATGCACAACAATTTAAACACATAAATTAACACAGTAACAAGATAAAATACTTATATTTTAACAATAGTTGTGAAACCAACTGCTTGGGACGAGCATTCCACCCAACCATAGACTTGTTGTTCCAAATCTCAATGGCAAGTCACCCCCAAGTTGGGGCTAGCCATCCACAAAAGAGGGTGGTCTCTCACTTTCCACTCACAACTCATAAAACTCACAATCCACTGGTATTCTCCTACAACTATCTCGATTTTCCACCATCTCTCTTCCTCTCAACCTGTCCAACCCAAGGAATGTACCCCTTCACTGCTATCAGTCTCTTGGACGTCCCATTCATTTATCAGGGTCTCTCTAGTACAGGTAACCAGGAATCTCTCAGCTGAGAACTCAAAGAAACTTGTTGTCAGGAAAAATACCAACAACCAACAATAAACACTTGTTGTTACAGTACAAATCACTCAAGAATTCACTCTTCAGGCCTGACAATCTGTCTAATCAATCTTTAGCTCCAAAACACTCCAGATACGCTCTAGCCATGGATGCTCCATCTCCAATATCTCTTTCTTGCTCTCTCCTTGTTGCTCATGCACAAAAACTGATTGTCTAAAACAATTGTCCCAACCATACAAATTTCCTCCCTTTGGCTTGCTTTTCTTTACTCACACACTTCCCCAAGATGATTGTACTCAACCCCCATGTTCCCAATAACTATGGGATATGACTTCTCACACCCACCCTCTTACATGTATTCAATGATTGGCTTTGGAAACACTCAATTAAAAATTAGAAGGTTCATATACAAATAACAAATTTAGGAAAATGGGTTGAATTAATATTTCCTCTCTCTTGTGGATTAATTTAGCCCCCCATCTTTTTCCATGTTCTCTTAGCAGCCAACATCACATTTTATTATTAACATTGAGAAATATAATTCACATATTACACCGCTTAGTCGTAGCTACATATTATGTCTACATTAAGCATTAATTAAACTGGGGATTATAGTGGGGATGTTATATTCCCCCTCCCCTACAATTTTGTGTCATCCTCGGTGCACACTATGCCTATATACATATATGCAAATCTACATCAAAATACTTAGAAAATATTTTTTTTCACTTTCACAACACCAGCAATAGTTCCAACCATAATCTATTGTTTCTCTCAACTCGTCGACCCAAGGAATGCACCATTCATTTATCAGGGCTAATCCAAAGAATTTACCACTCGTTTATCAGGATTAACCCAAGGAATGAACCATTCTTTTATCAGGGTCCCCAGTGCAGTTAGTTAGGACTCTGAGATGTGGTTTTGAAACTCTAGCTTCTCAAAATGGAGTCTTGCATTATGTTTTCTTCAAAATTGTCAAAAATTTGAAGGTATTCTTCCCGCATGTTTTCTTCATGCTCCCATGTAGCATATTTGGGATCGTATTAGGTCCATTGAACCTTTACCAGCCCTATGGCCTTGTTCCTGAGCACTTTGAATTTCCAGTCCAGGATGCATACTGGTTCCACCTGAAAATACCCTTTGTGCTCTACCTTGATCACATTCCAATCAATTATGTGGTTAGGGTCAAGCACATATTTCTTTAATAACGATACATGAAATACATCATGCACTTATATGGATGAAGGAAATGCTAGCATATATCCAACTAGCCCTATATTTTCTAATATTTCAAAAGGTCCACAATATCTTACTGACAATTTTGGGCAACTTCCTAATCTTAGCGAACTTGTTTTCGCCTTCACTTTTAAGAACACATATGTTCCCACTTTAAATTCTCTAAACACTCTATTCTTGTCTGCATAAATTTTCTGCCTATCCTGGGAAACCTTTAAATTATCCTTAATCATTTCCATTTGCTCTTCCATTTCCTTCAACAAATATGGCCCAACAACTTCTCTATCTCTGAGATTATCCCAACTCACGAGTGTGTTACATTTTCTGACATTTTATGGCATACAGTGCTTCAAATGGACTCATTTTCAATGAGGTTTGATGCCCATTATTGTAGGCAAATTCAACCAAATGATTACAATCTTCCCATTTTGACAGTTAATCCATCAAATACATTCTAAGCATGTCCTCAATTATCATGTTGGTCCTCTCTGTTTTCCCATCTGACTCTGGGTGATATGTTGTACTAAGATTTAATTTGTCCCAAAGCCCTTGAACAAACCCTTCCAAAAATTGGATGTGAATTTTGGATCTCTATCTGAAACTATTTCACTAGGCACTCCATGTAACCTAGTGACTTCTTTCATGTAGATCTCTCCAATATGTGTTGTCTTCACTAGAATAAAATGTGATTCCTTAGTTAATGTTTCCACCACCACCATGATCAAATCATGTTGTTTCACTATTCTGGGCAGCTTTGTAATAAAATCAACCGTGACAACTTCTCACTTCCATTATGAATCGGGCATTGGATGTAACAACCCAACTATATGTATATGTTATGTCTTCACTTTCTGGCATTCTAGACACCTAGCTATGTAATTAGCCAATTCTTTCTCCATTCCCAACGAAAGGTATTGGCTTCTTACAACTGCAATTGTCTTTTGATATCTTGGGTTCCCAACCTATGGAACATTATGCATTTCCATCAACATTTCATTTTTCATCTCACTAGAATTGGACACATATACTTTGCCTTTGCACCTGAGAATTCCATCTTCTTTCAGTTCATAACAATTATTTTTGCTGAAAATTTGTTGTAATGTTTTTTTTTTATGTTCAAATACTGTTGATCTAAATTTGTAGCTTCAATAATTTTATCTTTCAAATTAGTCTTGTACATGCTAATGTCTACAATATGCACTTCATGAGCTCTCTTGTTGAGTGCATCAACCACTTGATTTTCCTTTCCCTTTATATTCTTAATTTCAAATTCATATTCACTAAGAAATCCAAGCCATCTAGTTTGTATGGAATTTAGTGTTGGTTGTCCAAACAAATGTTTCAGACTACAATGGTTTGTCCTTGGCTCAAATTTCTTCCCCGTAAGGTAATGTCTCCACATTTTTAATGCATGTACAATTGTTGCTAACTCTAGATCGTGGATAAAATAATTCTTCTCATGCTCTTTTAATTTTATGGACTCGTAGCATATCACATGATCTTTTTTACTAAGGACTCCACCGAGCCATTTCTTGCATGCATCAATGCACACAACAAAATCTTTATCTCGATATGAAATCTTCAATATTAGCACACTTGTCAAAATGTCTTTCAGTTGTTGAAAGCTTTCTTCACACTTGGAATTCCATTCAAATTCCACTCCCTTATTTTGCAAAGAAGTGATTGGGATTGCAATCTTTGAAAACCCCTTTATGAATATTTGGTAATAACTATCAAGACCCATGAATAATCTAAGCTCTATCACATTCTTTGGTGTTTGTCATCCTCTAATGGCCTCTATCTTCTCAAGATCCACTATTATCCCTTCTGCTGAAATTATATGCCCCAAGTAGTGAATCTTATTTTGATAAAAAGATGCACTTACTTAGCTTAGTATATAATTTATGCTCTCTTAAAACCTGCAACACCATTCTTAAATGTTGTTCATGTTCCTCTTCTGACTTAGATTAGACAAGTATATCATCTAGGAACACAATCAAAAACTTGTCCAGGTACTCCTTGAACACTCCATTCATCAGATAGATAAAAACAATTGGGGTATTTGATAGTCCAAATGGCACCATCGTGAATTCATAATGCTCATATCTTGTCCTAAATGTTTTCTTGTTGATGTTTTCTTCCTTAATCCTCACTTGATGATAGCCTGATCTCAAGTCAATATTCGAAAAGATTCTTGCACCTTTTAGTTGATCAAACAAGTAGTCAATTCTTGGGAAAAGATATTTGTTCTGTATGGTGACCTTATTCAACTATCTAAAATCAATACACAGTCTAAGGTTCCATATTGATTCTTCATAAAAATAATCGGGGCTCCCCAAGGTGACACACTTAGGCGCATATACTCTTTATTCGAAAGATCTTCAAGATACATTTACGACTCTTTCAATTATGGCATGTCCATTCTATATGGTGTTGTGGACACTGTGGAAGCTCCTGGCACCAAATCGATAGAGAAATCAATGTATCTCTTTGGTGGAAATCCTGGGATCTCCCTAAAAAAATATTCAAAATCCCTCAAGACCGGATGGTCTTCAATGCTTGCTAATTTATATTTGGATTCCTCTTCCATATGGGATACAAAAATATGACATCCTATCCTGGAACTCTTTTTCAACTACATAGCTGAAATCTCTCTAACAACTACATCTCTTGGAATGCCTTGAATATTTCCTTTTTTTCCTTCTTCATCAATACATGTGATTGTCTTGTTGTAACATTCTAGGATAACATGGTGTTTTTCCAACCAATCCATGCCAATTAGTCAATCATATGATCCCAATGGTATGATGTTTACATCTACCTTTGTGTTAAGTCCATTCATGTCTATCGAGAAATATTTAACAAGCTCATTGATCTTCCTCTTAGCTCTTGTGGATAATTGAACTAACCAAGATTTCTTATGCTTACTCCTTTGTAAGTGAAATATTTCAACATTTTTAGAGTTTATGTAACTATGGCTAGCTTCATAATCAATTAAAATTGTTATGGCCTGGTTATCAATCCTACCTTCTACTTCAATCATGGGAGATTGGTATTATGATTTCTTTTTGTCCAAGGTTGCATAAATCCTTGGCATGTTTCCTTCCATGTCTTCCATTGTTTCAACCTCCTAGATGTTGTGAAAAATCCTCATTCTTTCTTCTTTTTGAGGGCAGTCCCTATATAAATAATTTCCCTCACACCCCCAACATTGTACATGATAATGCCTTGGCCTTTTCCCAAATGAATCTGTAGTCTTGTGCTTATTTTTGGCTGACTGACCTTGTTGATTTGCTTGGGTGTTTTTCTTAAAAAAATGGTGGATTAAAACTTTTTTTCCTTTGATCCTTTTCCCCTTCATCTTGTCATTCCAAGTTTTTTGGGAAACTGACCTTCCTCTACTTTGCTCATAAAGATGTCTTACTCTCCTTATGGTTTCCTCCAAGGTCTTGGGGTTATCATATTGTATCTTTTCACTCTAGAAGGAGGGTAACTCACTTAGAAACCTTTGGATTTTAACCTTTTCATCTTTTATGAAGTCAACATAATTCAACAATTCAAAGAACCTCTTTTCATATTCATCCATTGTCATACTTCCCAACTTGATTTCAAAGAACTCTTTCATCTTTATTTCATAATAATGTTCAGATAAATATTTCTCTTAGAAATATTCTTTGAACTACCTCCATGAGATCATCTTCTCATTAAGGTGTTTGCTATGAGAAAAAATCCCCCTAATCTGCATCTAGTGACTAGGCAGAGCAATGACACCTTAAAAGAAAGAATTACTCTTATTCCACCCAAATCTAACAAGACCTAATGATAATTATGGAAAGGGAGAGTAAATCAAGATATGCACGTTAAGTCCTTTCGTTTGTAGTAGATTTGTTACTCTCACTATTCACTCATGGATTGTAGGCTCCTCCCAATGTTGGCCTGAAAAAAATTCAGAGAACGATATATAACAACATATGCATAATCACCAAGGTCATTTAAAGGTCTAAATATTCATGACATCAATTTATAAATATAAACATGAATACACATAGATTTGGGACAAGAAGATTCTCTTTTATTGAAAACAAAATGATAAGATACAACCTTAATCTTGTCGACGTCATTCCATGAACCTTGCATGGGTTCCTCTATTTAGAATCCAAGTCCACCGTTCCCAAAGTGATATCCTCACAACAAACATGTCATTAGAAGGAAATGGATGAATTGTATAAGGAGGATGAATGATTGGGAATGTTGAGGATGAAAACTCAGAACGAAATGCAAGGCTTGGAATGATAGGGAGAGAAATTTTGGAAAAGTTCACTTGCCTCTTCTTTCATATGTTCAAATGAACCCCCTAGGGCCCTTTTATACTAATAAATTATGGTTATTCATTTGTCAGAAGGGATACAAGAGGGAAAATGGGTGTGCAAATCGACATAGCCCGTAAACTCCACCCGAAAGTGCAAACCTTTTTATTTTTTGCAACTTTTGAAAGTATACGTAGGTTGTTAGGTATGCAGATAGTGTATGTACGTGATTTGAATATGTATTAGGGAGCGTACACCATACAAAAAGATGTTTTTTAAGAGGAACCTCGACAAAAATGGTTGACAAATGTGTAAATAAGTATGCCAATGTCAGAAATGCATAGTAGTGGCATTTTGAGCTATAACAGTGTTTGGCTTGCTTAAGTTGATCCCACCACATAACTTATGTTCCTTGCAAGTGGTAGGTTTCAATTCTATCTTCTATCCGAGATGGGTAATCATGCAGCTGGAAATATTTCTTCATTTCCAATATCCAGACCTCAACCTCTTCTCCTTTCCTTACTCACCATTGAAAGTTGGTGGCTTAATTTTCCTGAGCTCACCTTGTAATATGTCTTCCTCGGGTCTTCTCATTTTCCTCTGGAAAGGAGACACACTTTGACTTCTCCCTGGCCCTGAACTTTCTTGGGTTCTTCTAGTGGATTTCTTTGGAGAATGATGGCTCCTACTCATGATTCTTGACTACCTATCATTTCCATGATCATCCATTTTTCTTTGGGATCTAGATGTTGTCACCTGTCTAGCACTGACCGCTTGCTTGGTGCCAGAGTCTTTGTTAACTTGCTTATGCAACATATTTAAGCTCTAAAGTATCTCTTCTCAAGCTTTCATAATCCTTTCATTATCATCTCTATAGCTCTGCACTTCCCTATGTAGGATTCTCATAGTTACAAGCTCATGCCTGCCTCTTCTTTCATTTGACTATGTCTTAGCATTTCCCATGTTGATATGAATACCTTTTATCTCTTACTCATGGATGAAATATCCCTAAGAATCTTCCATAATTCCAATCCTCATATAATAACCAAAGTTGTTTTCCCGCACCTCTAATTCTACAAGAGATGTGCATGTAATAATTATTGTTAGAACATGCATAACATAAAACATTTCATCAATTAACATATAGGTTATTCTTTATCAAAATTTATGAAGAACACAATGCACCAAATCAAAATTTGATTCCTTATATGAATTCCTATATGAAACATCTTTCCAATGGTTGTACTCATGCCTCAATTTGAGTTCTAAGTGAAAAGTTACAACATCCACATGTTGCAATTTTCCACTCACTTACTGCTACACAAATCTCTTTGTTAATTTATGAGAAATTTTATTACCCAATTCAAAATTATGGGTGATAGATGTATTATACTCCTCAATACCTTTCCAACGACTATTTTTTTGCTCAAATTCGAGCTCCAATATGAAATTCATGGTCCAAATAAGTTTAGGTTATTTTACCCAATTTATCCATGTATGCTATAGGTGACTTGTTTTTCTTCCTACTCATTTTTAGATACTCAGATTCTAAATATGACTCCATGGATGTATTCTATGATTCATAATCTTTCCATATACTACTCCTATGCCTCAAACAGACTTTTGAGCAAGGAGTTATGGCCTCTGGAAGTAAATTTGTGCCAAATTTTCACACTTATTGTTTTAGCTATAACTTTCTCACACGAGCTTTGTTTTGCACCGGGAATTGCTCATTGGATAACTCTCTCTGAGTTATTTATTTGAGTTGCAGAGACAGAGTGTACACCTTGGTACATTATGTTCTTGTGGGTTTTGATTGGCTAATAATATCATTTAGGGCCTCAAACTCTCCCCGCAAGTTCGTGACCTTCAAAAATATGAAAAATTCAGAAAATATCATATAAAATTGATTTTTTTACTGTTATAACAACCCTTTAAATTTGAGTCGTTGATCTCAAATCAGGTGTAATATGAGTAGTTGATCCAAACTCCATCGATGATCTATGATCAACACTTTCGTCTGGACGCGTGCAACATTTTTCCCAAACTATCGACCCAACTATCAGTCATCGGTCCCATTCCTTTAGAAACCAATTTTCACTACATCGCTAAACTGACTGAACCGATCATCAATTGTCGAAAATTTTCATTGGAGAATAAAAATCCTCACCAATTTGGTCGATGACCGACCATCGACCCATCGTTCGTCAGTCATTTCTCTTGGAAACCACTTGTACAGATTGATAAATCGGTCGACCCGACCGTCGACCGTCGACCACTTCTAGGATGATGTGGCAACTGCAAATGTGTCATGACACGTGGATGTTGACATAGCATGACATGTATCCTAATGTATTAACTTTGTCTGACATGGAAAAACATGTGTATATTGATGTGACATGACACGTGGATGTTGAAGTGACATGAAACGTCATCACCCACTTTCCTTCATCATTCATCGGTCGTTTCTCTTGGATGACCGAAACAACTTTCCAATTCAGTAGACGCCCAACCATCGACCCATCAACCATCAACGTCTTCTCTTGCTTGATTGAAACACTTCACTAAATTGGTCAACACCCGATCATTATGCCATCGACCATCAGTGATTTTTGTTGGCAGTTGAAAACACTTCGTCGAATCGGTCAATTCCCAACCATTAGTCGTTGGCATTTTTCCTTGGTCAACTTCAACACTTAGAAAATTTTCAATCAAACTCTGATCAATATGGGTCATAGATTTCCAATCCAAGATGATATTGACCATTGATCAACTCCACTTCGCAAACCTTTGAATTGAATCATGTTCGTTGATCATCCCCAACCTCCTAACGGACAAAAAATGAGTCCATATCGTTCATTTGATCCATTTTCAAAACAACCAAAAATGAATCTTAGTTGTCAATCGGTTTCAACTTCAAAATGGTAAAAAATGAATCCAGATCATCAATCGACTCAACCTTTCAAATGAACGAAACCTTATGTACTTTTAAATTTATCACGATGAATCTTAGTCATCAATCTCGAGATCAAAAGCGATCTTGGCCATCGATTCACTAAACTCTATTTAACGATACACCAACCATTAGAACACAAATTTCAGCCCTTCCAAGTTGATTTCTACTCTGCAACCTGCATATTTATGTCCCGTGTCATTTCTTTGACTGATATGAGGCAATTAAACTCAAAATTTTCTCACGAATTTGGGGGTTTCACTCCAACTTCTCTATTTTTCCCCAAATTCACATAGACTGAAGTCTACAAAAATGAATTACTAAATTCACACTTGTTCTTGGCCCGTACAAGCCCATTGTTTAAACCAACGACTCTGATACCATAATGTGATGTCCCCCATCCTAGCTGATGAACATTACGGTGCAAAATACTCATAAAAATGAAATTTCTACTATCTAATTAATTTCTTGTAGCTTTCAACTACAAATTACACACATAGATTTAATTGTTGTCTGTTATTATTAATTACATGCATCTACAACACTCTAAATTAGACACGAAATTCAACTAAGTAACCCAAAACAACAACACATAATCTTTCCCATACACAGAGTTCATACACAATAATTTAAACACATAAATTAACACAATAACAAGATAAAACACTTATCTTTTAACAATAGTTGGGCAACCAGTTGCTTGGGACGGACGTTCCACCCAACCATAGACTTTTTGTTTGAAATATCGACAACAAGTTATCCCCGAGCTAGGGCTAGCAATCCACAAAAGAGGTTGGTCTCTCACTCTCCACTCACAACTCAGAAAACTCTCAACCCACTGGCATTCTCCTACAACTATCCCAATTTTTCACTAGTTATTTTCCTCTCAACCTTCCCAACCCAAGGAATGTACCCATTTATAAATATTAGTCCCTTAGTGTTGGGCCCCAACAACTCCCCCTAATTTTTTACAAAATTTAAAGGGCCCCCATTAGAATCTTGATAATTATAATGAGCTACAGAATCAACATTTTCAAATAGTTCCATACATTGGCTTGCTTTGAGACAAACTTAAAACATTCACTATAGTCTGAGACATTCATTACAAGAGTATATGTCAAAATTTAGAAACGAGCATAGAAATCTCAATATAAACAAAAACGTTAATTTTTATCAACTGTTTACTTTCGTTTAAATTATGATTATGTGTTCTTTCTTTTGCTCATTAGCAAGTTTGACTATTTTGAATAATGGGTTCAATACTTCATCAAATAATATCTTAGTTGATTTCTCATTTTCATAAAATCATTTGGTGATATTAATTATTTAATTTTTTTTTTTCATTTTGCATCTCATTTCAAAATAAAAATAATAGTTAAATTTATTTTTTTTATCTATGATTTGTTTGATTTTGTAAAAAACCAAAATTAATATTTTTCTCTTCTCCATTAACTTGAAGTTTCTAGAATTTTAAGATCATATTTGAAAGAAAATTATAAACAATGTTTGTTTAGAACTTATAGTTAGTTTAAATTCATTTTTTTTTATTGTTTTAGATTTTGTTTTATTCACAATTTTTAGGTTATTAATTCAGTTTTTTTTTTTTTTCACAGGTTTCTATTATCAAATATTTGATACGGATTTGATCACGGCTTGATTTTATTATCCAAATACGTTCAAGATGATTGATCCAAAAATAATATTGGATTGCTACAAATAGTTTTATGAGCAACAACAAATAAAATTTGGAAAGACGTCAAGATCAGACAAGCGATTTTGTGGGAGTGATTGCAGCCAAACCGTGAGGAATTTGAAGAAACGGTTGAAAACCCATTTCCCAAATGGACCCATGTACCTTTCGCATAGAAATTTTCCCAAAAATTGCACAATTTGAGAGATATTGATGTCTCTTTACGAGACAAATTTCAGGTGGGGAAAATTATTAGTGACGCCAAGACTGTTCACTCATTGTATAAATATATGAGAAAGTTTAGAGCCAAGGGATTCAAGAATTGGAGAGGATTATTTGTATCCTTTCCCTTTTGTATATTATTTCTATTGTAAACTTTTTTTCTTTTCAAATGGAGTAACGGATAGTTGGAATCTTTGGGAGAATGGACGAGTATTTTCAAAGAAGAATATGGAATTCCAGGTTGATTAATGGCTTTTGTCCTGTGAGTAAAATGGTTTTATTTTCATTATAATATCTTCATATTCTTTGATTAATTGATTATGCATTGATTTAAATTAACTTTAGTCTATTTTATCAATACATGGTTAATAATAATCATTTATATATTAATTTTTTCAATCTTTAAGAGTCTATTATCCCAAAAAATTCATTTTTGGACCACAATATAGGCATGCGATTTTGAGAAAAAATATGGGAAAACAATTCATCTTTGCCTTTAGACTAGTGTGATGCTTATTCCATTTCATTCTTTCATTATTGTTGTATCATGAGAATATTATTATGGTTGATTTTAGCTTTAGCTTGTCATCATATGGTGTTTTCATACTGTTAAATGTTATATGTTGTCCATAATTTCTTATTCTATTTTTTGTGTGATTGGTCTATCATTTGATCATTTTTGAATTTATTCTTAATGTTAAATGTTGGATAAAATCAATATTCAGATCTGAGTTTTCTCTCATTCTTAAATATTGATCATCTTAAGATCACAAGATTTTTAATTAGATGTCTTTATGTTGTTATTAATTTACTCCAATATCAAATACTTCTTTGAATGTATTCTGGAAGTGCTAGTATTGGTTTGTTATAGGTTTCCCTTAATAAGTAGGAGCTCATACAACACAGGAAGATAAACTCAGTTGATTGACCAGTTAGAGGTNAAACTCATTTGATTGATCAATTAGAGGTTAGTAGATGCATTCTTTTCTTTTATTTAGAATTTTTTATGAATGAAACAATGATTACATTAATTAGCTTTGACTGTTTTTGTGTCACTGTTTCAATCATATTCATTTAGTATTTATTTGTTTAATATATTTAAACAAAAAACCAAAAAGAAGTGTTGTTCATATTTGATTCAGAAACCTGATCAAACAATCATTTTTGCAAGATTTCATGCAAACATTGTAACCTGTATATATATTGTTTATATTCACATTTCTTTTTAATAAACATAAGTCTGCAAGATATCATTTGTTAGAATCATAGATTTTAGATTAGTTTCATTTCTTTTATTATTGTTAGGACTTTAGTTGGTCAACAGAGCCATTAAACCCGTCAGAATAGGTTACACCAAACGGCTTGGGTTATTTAGACAACCCCAGACCGGATCTATTCTTCCAGTTGACAGAAAGTCAAATTCACCCGTCAATAAATGGCGCTAGGAGGGCCGAGGTAAATTTAATGATTAAATGTTTTACCCCTCAGCTTGTCATAATTCCAGATTTATAAATTTTTCTCTTGTGTTATCTTGATATGCACTAGAATGTAGTCCAGACTGACAAACTGACCTTATAGGAGTCTTTGTTTCGAATTTAATTAATTTCCCATGGCTCCCCAAATCACTGTGTTGGAACATGCTTTCCACTTCTCATTACTTGATATTCCCAACAAGACAGTCTCTCTCTTGTCCAAACTCACCTTTGATGGTGGGGGGAATGTATCTTCAAAAGACCATATTAACAAGTTTTGGTATAAATGCATAAAGCATGATATTTATGTTTAAAGGTTTTGTGCAGATTGTTTGTTTTTACTTTCAGGGGTCGGATTAAACATTGGTTTGAGTCTTTTACAACATATCACATTATTGATTGGTTTCAGTTTGTAGCTGAATTTTTAGATGCTTTTGAAAACTATGATTACAATCAATTATGTGAAGAATTTCAGACTTTACTAATCAATGACAATTCATCTCCAGAAGACTTTTCAACAAGAATCCATCATGTTCTCTGTAAATTTAATATTGATGACTTGTCATTTGTACTAAATCTTATCTATGATGCTTGCATTCCTTTCATTCAGTCACATTCAATAGTGAATGATGAATCGATTGCAAATCCTACCACTCAATTGCAAGAAGAATTTTGTTCGGAGGATGAAAGGAATCCATCCGAAAATTTTGAACAAGCAAGGGAGGTAGAATCTATTAAAAATGTTCTTACTGACAATCAAATTGGTTTTTCCTCTAAATCATTGTTTAATAAGTCATCGACCATTGTGGAAGAAGATTTGATGTTGGGTCAAGGTGAATGTCCATATTCTTCTAACTTTTTCTCTAATCAGTACTTAAATTCAGTTATTGAAGAACATTTAGGTGACGAAAACGATCTTAAGCATTCTAACATTTCAATGAAACTGATTAGAGATGTAGATCTGCAATTGGAAGAAGGAACCTTAAAACCTCATCTACAAATCATACATTATCCACAAGAAAGATCAGAGGTTTGTCATGAAAGTTTTGAATTATCTATCATACAGGAGACTAATTTAGATGATCATATTATGTTGAATAATTTATCACCAAAACAAAGTGAAAGTTTTAAGGAAAGTAAAGAGGAATGTCTTGAGAATACCATTGTTAAATATCATAGCTCAAGATATTCTTTTCATGTGCTAATTTCTGATTCTTTTTACTCTTTATATCCCGATCTCTTCTTAGATTCTGGTGGACTTGATACTTTACCCACAATATCTTACTCTTTTCCATCACAATCAAATCTTTTCGATATGCCAAAGTTTGGTGAAATTAATTCCAAACATAACATTTATAACGCTGGATTTGATGCTCTTTCGCTTTCATCATTCGCATGGGAAAATGGCATGTTGCAAGATGATTTTACACGATTTATTGTTGAAAAAGACAATGCACTTATTCTTATGGAAATAAAATATTCTACATTGCATATTCGTTCTTTGATTAGTTCGAATTTTAATGTTTATGCTTCACATTTTGAAACATTCAATATCATCAAAGGAAACGTTCAAACCAATAATCTAATTGATGTAATGAATCCTCTTATGGTGTGTTCCCCATTGATATATCCATTTCATCAAAGTCATAGTTTGCATCCTAATTTTTATGACAGGATCTTAGAATGGCTTGAAGATTTGTATCTAAAAAATCTTCATTATAAAGATAAAGGTGTGCTTGCTTTGTTTCTACCTAAATATCTAAGAAGTAACCATTACATGATTTTTTTAGATCCTTCATGTGAAGAAATTGATGAACACATGGAGAATTGTCAGGAGGATGGGGCACTTCGGCCTTGGTTGATGGTTATGTCAGGTTCCCATAATATTGACAAGTTTTCCAAACTTACTTATACTCTTACATGTCATTATGACTCATATCATGACCAAATTGCAGAATGGTTGGAGGATTCATACATCAATAAGTTTAAAAAAAAATGGTAAGGTCGTGCTTGTTTTGTTTTTAAAAGAATATATTGGAGGTAAGCATGACATATTTCTTTTGTATCTGCAAATACTACATTCTTTTATTCAGATTTTTTACTTTCTATGCCTTGCAGGATTGAAGATGCTCTTGTGGCTGCATTGGAAATACGATTTTACTTAGCATTTTGATCTATTTAGTAGTTTAGAGTAGGCTTCCTTTAGTTTTCTTTCTTAATATTTCTTTGTGTAATAATGCAGTTATAAACAAAAGTGGGTACACCAAGAGAACCATAATATGAATGTTGTCAGGGAAGTCCACTTTAAATTTTTTTCTCTCTGTTTTTCGTTGAACATTTCTTTTCAAAAACCTAATATCATCATGAAAATTTTAAATGGAAAGTAAAGAGATAAGTAAATTTGAACTATCAATTCAACCCTGACCCAAGGTGCCACAAGTAGGACTGCACTCATTTTAATAAGGATTTTTCTATTTTCTTTTAGTCTCTTTTACTTTTAATAATAATGCTTGGTCAAAGTAGCATCTCATGCATCACTATCTTAAGAAAAAAACTTGCTCACACATGATATTTTATATGATTTAGTTCTGTATTTATTTTACAGTAAGATGCTAGTGGATCCAAAAGCTCAAGTTTATTTTTCGCCAAAATTGTTTCCTGAAAAGTTTTCTTTTGTTGTTTTGATTTTGTGTACTTCTTATTTTGAATCTCATTAATAAAATTTGATCTGATTTGTTGTGTGTTTCTTGTTTTCTTTGATTGCTTTGAATGAGTTTTCTTCTTATCTTTCTTTTTGAATCAATATATTTCTGATCAAAAAGCTATTGTTGAAGGAAACATTTATTTTAAGACTTGTGTTTTTCAAGCAAATTGAAATATTTCAAAGAGGTCCTGATATTAAGATATAGCTCAGACAATTGATTTTTAAGTCAATTGTCACTTTCATTTTGTCCTCAAATTGTCTTTGCCGGAGTATTACACTAGAGATATGGTTTAAATCTTTGAGAATTGTGATGATATTTAAACTTTTTACGCCATCCATATTCTTAAGGAATCACTTTTAAGTGCTTCCCCATTCTTTAGATGATTTCTTAAAGGAAATCTAAAATCTCTAAACCATGATAAAACTTCTAGTTTTGAAAGCAAATAAATAACTTGATCAACTATTCACTTGTATTGCAATTAACCTCCAGTATCACTCTGCTCTCTTTGTCATCAATAAATCTATAATTGTATTACTATTTAAAAGTGGCATAAGAGGGTTGAAAGCACTTATGTGTGGGAAGTGTGTGTAAACCCGTCGGGGTACTGAACAGGCTTGCTAGCAGTGAGTAAATGCACGCATGACACCAAGACAACTTCGTTGGGGTATTGAACAGGCCTGCTGGCAATGAAGCAATGTCGGGTCGAGAGGTAGCAGGT
>SNQJ01S0025941.1:73454-100242 GCA_010110895.2 Picea sitchensis
AAGATCATGGGTTCTATGACATTTGAAATGCTACTCATTAGAGCATAGTCTATATACATCTCAGGGAGCCGAACTTGTCATGAAGATCTTCTCAACTAATTATTTTCCTCCCCACTTTGTGAATATATGTCTTCACCACTAGGTGAACTCTGACTGCTTGAAGTGTCCATATCACTATCATTGAGTCCTACTTGTTGTTGTTGTTGTCTCTGTGGTTGTGGTTGTTGCTTTGGTCGCTGTTGTGATGGTTGTTGCTTCTCTTCTTTAACTCCTTCATCAAGAATTCTATGCCATTCCTCATGATTGTTGTCATCATGCTTCCCTACTTCATGCTCATGGAAAAGTATATCTCTACTCGCAAATACTTTGTGAGTAGAAGGATCAAACAGTTTGTATGCTTTGAATTCAGAACAATACCCTATGAAAATACATTTAATGGTTTTAGCGTCCAATTTATTCCTATTATCCTTTGGAATATGTGCAAAATCCTTACACCCAAATACTTTCAAATTATGAACTGCAGGTTTGGAACCATACAAGGCTTCGAAAGGAGTAATATTATCAAGACACCTTGTTGGACTTATATTCTTTAAATAAACTGCAGTACTTATGGCTTCAGCCCAAAATGCATTCGAGATATTCTTACCTTTCATCATATTGCATGCACACTCTACCAGAGTTTTGTTTTTCCTTTCAACAACTTCGTTTTGTTGTGGACTGTGGGGTACTGTAAACTATTGTACTATTCCATGATATTTGCCATATTTGATGAAGTCCCATGATTTATACTATCCCCCTTGATCTGAACAGGGGATTTTGATGGATTTTCCTGTCTTCTTTTCCACCATGGTTCTAAATTCCTTAAAGTACTCAAAAACATCACTTTTTCTTATAAGGAAATAAACCCATGTGTATCTCATGCAATCATCAACAAATAACAGAAAGTAAAATGCACCTCCTAAAGACCTAGTCTTCATAGGTCCGCAAACATCAGTATGCACAAGATCTAACACATCTCTCTTTTTCCTATCAGGATTAGAGGGTAATTCATCTATGTGCATCTTTCCTAATGCACATCCTTCACAAGCAATATTCTCATTCTTTAACATGGGAAGTCCTTCAACCGTATTTTGTTTTTGTAATAAAAATAAATCGTGATGATTGATGTGGCCATAGCTTTGATGCCAAAGAATCTCAATTGGCATAGTTACAGAAGTCAGTGCGTGATGTTCTTTGTTGGTAACATCAAGCTTGTATATCCCTCCTGCTCTGACTCTCGTTGCAACAGTTCTGTATTGGTCCAACAGATCCTTCACTATGCAATAATTCTTGAAGAATTCAACCTTCAAGTTTTGATCTGTAATGGTGGACACATAGATCAAAATTTTCTTTATCCCTGGCACATACACAACATTATGAATGTGACAAACAATACCATTTGACAATTTTATTGGAATATCTCTGTATCCCTTGATCTGATGAGCACGGTCATCCCCAAGATATATGTTGACACCATTTTGTGTTTCTTTAAAATTAGTATACCACTTCTTATTACATGTCATGTGTACTGATGCTCTGGAATCCACAAACCAGGCATCAACATCATCAGTTTCAGTAGACAAAGTAGCATTAGACATAAATAGTCTAAGATCTCGTGAATCAAAATTCGGAGGTTATTCAATATCATCACTAGCAATAAACAATCTGAGATCATGATTTGAAGATTTCTCTCAATAATGACCTAAATGTTTTCTAGGTTTCTTCCTAGCCTCGTCACTCTTCTTCTTATGACAGTCTTTAATAAGATGTCAAGGTTGACCACAATAAAAACAACTCTTTGACTTATTCCTGTTAGAGGGCATACCTTGATTTGGCCTTGGAGATTTTCTTCTCTGCGATGAAGTGCCTCATATGCCTCTTTCTCCTGATCTCCCTCTCAGGGATCTCTTATTTGACCGCAATGCCAAATCTTTATTCTAAGGCTTCAATTTTGAGCGCCTCTCTTCCTCTTGCAGAAAAATACCTTTCAATTCTTCAAAAGTAGGAGGTTTCTCCCTTGCTACAAGACCTATTATGAACATATGATAGTCTTGTAGAATACCATTTAAGGTAATTGTGACAAGATCAGTGTTGGAAACTGTTTCTCCTATATTTCCTAGATTGTCTTTCACCTCTTTAATGTGACCCAAAAATGAACTAACAAATTCATTTCCATCCATCTTAATGCCTACCAATTTAGTTTTCAGGAACAGAATACGATTTGTGTTGCTAGTTTCATATAAATATTTAAGCATTGTCCATGTTTCAGCAGAAGTTTTAGCTTCTCTAATATGTGGAATTATTTTATCTTTAATACACATACACAACAATACCTTGGCCTTGTTTTCGCTCTTATCCCAATCTTGGATTTGTGTTGTTGTCACACCTGTAGCCGCATCAGGTTTCTCTTCATCTCCCTTCGCAATCGTCCAAACACCATACCCTTCCATCAGGGTCTGCATTTTGAATTTCCACTTAATGAAATTCGAGCCATCTAATTTGTTGGCTTCATTGAGGTAGGTCTCTTCTAGTGGATTCGCCATCTCTGGAAGTGTTTGCTCGTCCACTCAGACAATGGATCCTTGTATCACCAAGAATATTCAACTTTCGTCAATTTTCTCCTGTGCTGAGCAGTTCGTCGCTCTGCCTTCGGATCCACCAATCTGTCTCTCAGCTTGGCTCTCATCTTTCTTAAAAGAAATATAAGAAAACCTTAAAAGAAACCTTAACACCAATTCATGTATATAAAAAAAAATATAAATTCCTTAAAAGAAACATTTTTTTTTAATACACATACAGCCACCTTTTAATACTCATACATCCACCTCATGATTTATAAAGTTATCTCTAATTTTAACCCCTCCAACATTTGCATAAGAAATCGTGGCACCCTTTTTCAATGCTCCATAAAACTCATGCTTCAAACTCATTCTTCAAACTCACACTTCACGGATCCCAATCTGCTTCCCTTCGCAACAAATAAACTCACGAGGTATGCACATAGAAAACTACCCAAATGCGACTTGGGATCCGCACACATTCCAAGTGAAACACTTCCAAAAAGATCGAAGTGAAGAAGCAGCCCTAGCAAGCTATTCGGAAATATTCACACCAAAAAATTACAGGAGCCTTAATATTTCAACACACAAATTTCTCAAAGAAAATTATTGGCGCTCCTTGGACTCATGAAAGGAAGCGCTAGCTCTCCACTAATATGGAAGGGGGAGGGTGATTCAGAGCTCTCAACACTCCTAGAGAGTGGAAGGGGTAGAACTAGTTCCCTAGCACTCTTACTTGCACACAATGGGAGCGTGAGCCCTCCAAAAATTTTAATTTTGCAAGTGTGAGAGCGTCGATGCTCCTCTAACACTGTATAGGGAGCGCTGATGATTTTTCTCAAATCAATTCGAGATCTTGCACTATGGATCTCGCCTCAAGGAGTTGGTTCTCTTGGATATGTAACGCAGATCTGATACCAACTTAGAATTAGGAGAAACCATACCAGTGAGACTATGCTCACAATCTATTATTCAATGAAGACATATTACATCATAATATAGGACTCCAGTCTACTTAGGCGGTTACAACAATCAACAGGAAAATAGGATCTACATTAAACACTAGTAGAGTTTGTCTATGTAACTAGTTCTTGCTCCATTATTTCCAAGTATAAGATCCCTTCTAATATCACCCAAGACTATACCTTTGCGGCTAACTAGGTAGAGATCTTGGGATGAATCATTTTGACCATACTTGAAAGAATTTTCTGTTCTTCCAAAGGTTGAGTCTTGTGTTGCTTGCAAATCAGATTTCAATTTTTCATTATGATATAATAGCTTAGTAACTTCTTCAACTAAATATATCAAATCTACTACAGTAGTTGAGGCTAGTTCCTTGGCATAAGATGCCTCTTTCGCCAATTTCTAGTTGTGAACTTCAAGTCCATCCTTTTGTTCAATAAACCTAACCTTGTCTTTCTCTAGATTCTCGATCTCAACTATCTACATAAGAACTTACGACTACAAAGGTGTTTCCTCTTCAAAATCCTATTTAACTTCTCTTCCACACTCTAAATCTCTCCAGACAAGCTACCAGGATTTAACTAGCTAGATAAGCCCAAATGAGTTGTCGATTGCACCTCCTCGGTAGATCTTGTATTCATTGCAAAATTAAGTTGTTGTCTAAGAAAAATAATTTCTTCTTCCATGGAATTCAATTATGATATCGCAGCTTGTAGCTTCTCTTGAAGTACTCTATTATTTGTAGTTTTGATCTCAAGTTCAAAAGTGTTTTCATTCAATTGAGTTGTAACTTTTGTGATAGTCTATGACATTTCCAATATATTAGTTGTGTTTGGAGAAGACTCAATGGAACCAATCATGTGTCTTTCTAGAACCTGTATATGTTTTTTCTTTTCCTAGATATCATACTATCATAATGAATGGAAGAATCCACAAGAACGTAATTGTTTAAAGCGACACGAATAAAGCCTTTGACATAAGAACCATTTGGAGGCATTAAGTAAGAATTAAATCTAGGTCTCCTGCCAAATAAATTGTTGTTTCCAAATCGAATCCTATTGAAATAGGATCCATGTATTCCCAAATCTTCTAACCATGGAATAAGATCTTTTGTTGGATAAGGAAATGGTCAATATTGGCTCTCTGGATAAGCTACTCATTGTTAAATAAAGCATGGATGTTGAAATTGACATCTATAAAAAACTTATTTGTGTTGAATACTAGAATCGATGTCCATCCAGGGCTATAAAAGTTCTGGCGATGATAATTTCCATCCATTTATGGATAATAATAAAAAAAAGGAGAAACCTCATGCTTCATCTTGGTTCTTTCTAATTCAAGCTCAATAGATATAGCTTTCCTCCATAGGGAAACCCCAAGAAAAATATTGGCAACAACTTTCATGTGATCATATTTATATTCATAGGTTCCAATACTCTATGTGCAAAATGCACACCTTCAAGAGCATATTTTGAACTTTGTCCACATAATTTCGCAACCAAAATATCAGAAATCTCCAAACATACTAGACTAGACACTCTTCATGATAGTGGATTATTACTACATGTATTGCATATGCAATGGAATTTGATGGCCATATCTCAGTATATGCATTCAAATAAAAATAAATCATTAACCAAAAATATTGCATCCATTCTTAGGCCTTCAATTGGCCTAAATCTATTATTTAGGTTGTCCACTTCATTGAGGTTGAACTAAGGTCGAGTCTATTCCTATTTTTTAATTTTAAGTGCACACTTCTCTTGAGATAGGCTTGGAGAGAAGCAGAGGATGCTTCAATTTCACTATAGACAACATGTATTGCATCAACACTGCTACAACTTGCATAGTGAGCAACAAATTGATTTAAAGGATCATTCTTCCTCTAGGTATTAATCAACATTGTATACACTTTCCTAGATCTCAATTGGGGAGATTGGTGATGCCATCCCATGAATGAAGTATCTCAACCAACAATAAAAATAAGCATGAAAATAAGGCAAAAGGGAAGCAATATCTTGATCTTAATTGACCCAATATTAATTAGTAGTTGCCTTATCCTCTAAACCAACAATCTATTGTGGGAACCTCTCATTCAATCTTTTTCCTTGGTAGGGGAATAATCCCCACTGTTCATAGGGGTGTTTCCCATGCCCAATCCCATGCTACTTAACATGGAAATCCCATAATACTCTCAAGGCAGTGAATTCATGTCGGAAAATGAGATCTTTAAGAGGAAAACCTAAAAACCAAAAACCAAAATCCAAAAATCTTAAGGGTGAGGTTGTTGAGAATTGAATGCCCCGCCTCTTTGCTTACCTAATGTGTGTTATTTTCTATTTGATTTACAATTTTTGGGGAGTTCATTGATTCCTATCTATCGACATCTTACATCTCCTGGTGGTGAGTGTTTGATTAATATCCTTTTCCCCATGAATATCAATGCCAAAACCATAGGTACATGTGGCTTATCTAAGTATGGATGCAACCATTAAATTTTACATTCCCATTATGTTCCATTATGCATATAAACCCCAAATATCCAAATTACTAGAAAGAAAGAGATATTGTTGAACTATCAGTGACATACTAACTTCATAATGCCTTCCAAAAATATAACACATTCAAATTGTAAATCACTAGGAAGGTACTCTAGACTAATGCTTGGTCCATCCTAAGATCATAACAATAACTACACCCATGATTGATAACACCTTGTTTCTTGATCGAAGATATTCTTTACAGGTTTATGGTCCAGTAATCTGAGATGAAATATCATGGATTTTTTCTTATGTTTCCTCTAATGAGTCTAATTTATCTATCACAATGTTATATATTTCACATTTGGAATCCAATGGCAATTGAGAATGTATTTTTTTCAAATCTTGTTCTTCAGATATTCCATCCTTCAACACAAGTCATTGAAGTTGGCTTTCATGATCAACCCATACCACAATAATGGGATTTTTTAGTCATATCATCTTAGCCTCAAACAATAAAGGAACATCCAGAAAAATTACTTGGGACACTCTTATCCAAAGCTTTTCAATTTCCCTATCTCATCTAAGGTAGCATCAATGATAGTTTCAACATCAGAAAAATGTTGTTGTGGTAACAATATAAGGTCCAAGAGCTTCCAACATTTTATTGAATCCCCTGTCCTCTTAGCCAAATACTTCTTGGCACGATCTAGTGCTATATCTAGATTATGTTGCTCAACATTTTCCAACCCAAGACTAAACATCATCTCAGGATCTTTATTTTCTGATATTATAAATTCTTCCAAAGAAATAAGAGCCTCACTTCCTTAGGATAGAAATATCATACTTAATTGAGGCATGTCCATCATATTTGTCAACTCATTCCAAATTAATGAATATTTATGTCAAATATAGTTTGCAAATGATGATATGAACAAGTTTCATCTTAGTGACACATATTATATGTTTTAATGAATGATTGTTTGAGAAGCTAGAGCAATCCATCCCATTGATCTTAGATACCCTTAACATCTCCTATGTTAGAAGTGGTATATTGAAAAGTGTGGATACTTGTATTGGTACACCTGATTTGTTCATGTAAGAGACTGCAACTCCATGAATAGTGCAATTTGTGTACATAATAAACCCTTTCAACATCACACATGCAAGAAGAAAAGCCTGGGCATAAAACCACATTTTGGTTTTCCAACAACAAGAAAATAATATGATAATATCAGTTCATTCGATAATTCGACAAGACATTAAATCACAAAGAGACCAATGGTCATTATAAAAAAAATGCAAGGGTGAGGATATGTTGTTCACTATTCTAAAATTGAAGTCTGATTGTTGTGTTGATGTGTCATTTGTTGTTGAGGAGGAAGTAGTAATTTTTCCACATTGTTTGTTTTGCAAAACCGGTGAGTACCCTTGAGTTACCAATGTCAGAGAGAGTAGTGAGAGGATGACATAGGAGAAAATAGGGAAGGTCTTCCAACTGTGCTCTGTATCACTCATTGTATTTCCTTGTTGAAGCAGCTCCAACATCATTCTATCCATATTTTGATCCCATACATCCCTGAGTGTTGTAACCTATGCTCTGATACAAATTGTCATATACCCATAAATATATATACACCCTCATAATTAATCTCCAATTGCCTGCGTGGAAAATTTTATGATTCTAATGCCAAAATCATAAATAAAAATTCAAAAATGTTGATTCCTTCTAAACATGGCTTGTAATTTACTAATTCAAAACCATAGATTTAAAAAGGTGCCATAGATTTTTGAAGGTATATCCACCTTTCCTTATTTTATAAATAAATTTCATCTACTAATTACCATAAAATATCCATGCAAATGAAATGATAATTTCCACTATAGAAAATGCCAATAATCCATTTCCTTCCGCAGGTTGTTCATATTAGGTAAGTATAAATTCTATAAGTAAGTAGCAAATAAGGATGGTCTTCCAACTGTGCTCTATATCACTCATTGTCTTTCCTTGTTGAAGCGGCTCCAACATCATTATATCCATATTTTGAGCCCATACATCCATGAGTGTTGTAACCTACGCTCTGATACCAATTGTCATATACCCATAAATATAAATACACCCTCGTCATTAATCTCCAATTGCCTGCGTGGAAAATTTTATGATTGTAATGTCGAAATAATAATAATAAATTCAAACGTGTTGATTCCTTCTAAACATGGATTGTAATTTACCAATTCAAAACCATAGATTTAGAAAGGTGCCATACATTTTTGAAGGTATTTCCACCTTTCCTTATTTTTATAAATAAAGTTCATCTACTAATTACCATAAAAGAGCCAAGCAAATGAAATGATAACTTCCACTATAGAAAATGCCAATAATTCATTTCCTTTCATAGGTTGTTAATATTAGGTATGTAGAACTTCGAAATGTAAGCATCCTTACACATATTTGCAAAGCTACTTAATCTTCAAATTTTATAAATCTATATCAAACACTGGAAAATATTTGTTAAATTCATCCAAACCTATCCATTAAAGCTCCAAATATTCATCTTAAATGGCTACCATATGTGTTGCAACCTCTTCTTATTTTTCATCAAGAACAAGGTAGGTCTCTTGTCTACCATTTAGAACTTCTAAAATGTGAATATATAGAAGGAAATGCTTATAACCTTTTCTACACAATTGCTCACCAACTTGTACTTGTACGTAGTGATTGTTATGAGGGAGTAAACTATTGTTGGTGATGTGTGTGGTTGTAAGACCCTAGTTTCAAGATTATCTTCTGACCAAAAAAACCCACCAAACACCGGCGCTTTCGGCATCACCTACTTGTGCAGATGAAGTCTCACTTGAGGTATCTATTGGGACTGCAGGAACCAAGTTTCTGCAGTGTTAAGTGGATGATAAGTTATGTTCCTATTCATTCTAATTTAACTATTTATGTGCACGTTATTTTGCATAGGTTCTTCTTTAGTTACTTAGACATAATCACATGTAAAGAAAATCTACTCTAACATGCATTCAATAGATTCCCCAAGCACAAACACATAAAAGATAGATATTCAGTAACATCTCTTTAGTATTCACTCATGAATTATTCTCTTCAACAAACTTTTACATTCAAGAAATCTTCGGCACCCAACATAACTCAACATCTAGGAACCCAACACTTAAGAACAGTTCGGAATAGAACCCCTATTATCCCAACCCATTACATGTTTATACATAAATCTGTGGATTAAAACCCTATTTTTTTCATCCCAAAAATATCCCATTACAATGCATACTTTTTTCAGTTAACTGGCTATTCAGTTTCTTTTGCCTTCTTTTCTTTATGCATGTTGCTTTCTATTGTTCCTCTATTTCTGGAATGTCGGACTGTCATCCTTCTGTCATTCTTCCTTTTCCTGTGCTTTCTTCTCTTGCTTTATTCTTTGTATGCTTTATCCTTCTATCTGCGTAGTGTATTCCTTTTGTGCACTTTCCTCCTTCTATGCATTATCCTCTTGGATGCATCTCAGTTGCACGCTCCTAAGCCTTTCTTCTTATTCCGCGCACTTTTCCTATACTTAGGATTTTTTCCAAAACTGTGTCCAACACTACAAAACTGTCTCCAAAACTTCTTGTCGGAAAAGCCCCCAACACTCACTCGTGGCTCGTCCTGAGCCACTCAGGCTTGTTGCCTTCTCTTCCTTGTCAAAATGAAGTTTTGAGAGGTTGTCTTTGCTTCCTCCCCTTCTTTGATTATTGTAGCCTATGTTTCTGAAATCTCCTCTACCCCCTACGCAATTAAGTTTGTAAGTTTGTCCTCTGCTTCAATTTTTGCATGCTTGACCTTACCCTGCATAGTGGTCAATTCCCCAATTATTCTCACTACTTCCTCCTGTAGTTTTCCCAATCTCTTTTGAAGGATATTTTTTTGATTGCTCATATTTTCTACCTCTATGTATGACTGCCTCTAAGCCAAAATTGTTGTTGTACACTCTGTCGGTGGAAGTTTCATTATCTTCTATGAAGCCTGGTGTGCTCTTTCTTGTGATTCTCTCAAGCTTTAATCCACAACCTTCATCTCTAGGTATTCTACCAACTGGGTCCATATATGTGTTCTCTCCTCACATAGTTTGGCACATTCTCCTTCTACTTTCTTGATATTGGCGACTGTTGTCATCGTCATTCTCTCCCTGTATTTGCACACTTCCGGTGGCATTTCTAGCATGCTCCACATTTTTAAGTCTTCTATATGTGTTCGGAAGCCCTTAATGACTTCGCCTATTTTCAACACTTGTTCCTCCATAGTAGCTTCTACTACTATGGGGACTTCCAATATTGCTTGTTATAAATTTTTGGACAATTTCTTGGGTTTTTTGCGCTATGCTTTTAGCTTCCTCCTCTTTCCTTTAGGGATTTCCTTTCCTTCTCCTCAACCTCATATTTATTCTTCATAACTTATTCTACTCTTTCTTCAGCTTCCTTCTTTTTTTGAAACACGGAGTCATACTGCTCTGGTAATTGGACTCTTATGTCCCTTATTCTTTCCATCTCTCAGTGTGTTTTCTCTCCTTTGTTCTGCATTTCTTGCAACAACCCTTCTTGTAAGTATTATAGTCTTTGCATGGGAATTCTTGATAATACTATATTGAGATATCCCAACGCATTTGCTTGCTCTTATAACTCACCCATTGGAAACTCCAGTGCATATGTCTCAATATGTAAGGTTCTATGCCCTATTGTTAGTTGTTTCAGGACCGACTGCGTGTTTTCTTCTTCTTTCCTTGGCACCGTTAACAGTCCTTCCTTGGTCCTGCGCTCTTTCGTGATACTCACTACTTCCAACATCTATTGGAGTGTGGCCAATTTCTTCTGCACTCTTTGTTACTATTGATGGTGTTGCAACCTTTGGTGGGGCCATCTGTCTTATATGTCTGATTCCTTAACTGACTATGTGTCTGCTCTTTGGAAGTAGCTCGGCTCTAATGCACTCAAATTCACTCTAGTTTTCTCTGGTTCTCTCACTCTTGCATGCAACAATGTTTCCCACTTAGTGATCCTTCATCGTTTTTGTTCCTCTGTTCCAACTATGCATGTCTCTTCATGCCTTAACTACCTTTTCCAATCTGCCAACGTATTTGATGAGTTGTTAAATAAATGCATATTTATTACCAAATACTTTGTGTTATTTTTCCCTCGTAGTGCTAATCTGCTGTGATTTCCGACGATTTTTAACATTTAGATTATACGGTGTCTTTATGACTTGTCATTACAACTTTGTAGCCTTCATTTATGTGCTTTTATGCTTTTAATGATCTTATCAGTGCCAAACTGCGAAATTGTTCTTGATTTGTCATTTGCATGCGTCATAGTCTTCTACTTATTTGTTTTATTTCCTTACTTGGTGCATTTCCCTCCTGATGCGCGATAATATTTCCTTCTGCGTCTTTTCTTTTGCCTTGTACTCTCATATTTTTATTTTTGCTATATCTAATTTTTATTTGGTTTTCTTCATTTTTCTACTATTTTTTTTTCTATATTTTTCTTTTCTACTATGGTAAAGCTACTATGATACATGTGGTATGGTGCAACCCAGACTACTGTGCAGACTGTTGGTTGTCTCTATAGAGTTTCAGTCGAATTCCCTTCACCATTCCTCTAAGGGCTTCTCCATTCAAGGTTTCCAACTGCGCAACACCTGTCTATGTTACATGTTGAATCACATATGGTCCTAACCAGTGCATTCTAAACTTAATTGGATGTTGCATGAACTTACTGTCATAGAGTAATACTAAGTCTCCCACTTGGAACTTCTTATGTTTTATGTGTCTATCATGCCAAGACTTTTATCTTGCCTTATGAACTTGCTCATGGAAACCTATGATAAATTGATCTTCCTCCAATTGTACAAACTATGACAATCTCTCTTCTACTACGCGTGATTTTGACAGATCAATGATCATTGCAATGCACAGACTTAGTAAAATGAACTACATTTGCATAATTGCTTCATGTCCATAGAACAACCTGAAATTTGTTTGTCCTATCAACTTTTTACTCGTAGTTTTGTAAGCCCATAACACTACATTAACTCTTAAGTCCCAATAATCTCTTCCTACATTGCATATTTGTGTCAAGTCATTCTCCAAGATCTTATTGAAAGCTTCCATTGTGCCATTGGCCTGAGGATGATATGGTGTACTCTTCTAGTGATGAATCTGAAACTCCTCAGTCAATGTTGCAATCAACTTATTCAAAAAGTGTGTTCCTTGATAAATAAGTAATATGCGTGGACATCTAAATCTTGTGACTACATTCTCAAACAAAAATCTTGTAGCAGTCTCCACGGTACAATCTAAAATTGGTTCTACTTCTTACCATCTTGTTAAGTACTCCGCCGCAATGATTATGTATCGTTATCCTAATCTTCTTGATTGTGGGTTGATTGGCCCTACAAAGTCTATAGCCCACATATCATTTGCTTGCAAGGTAACCTGTGGATTTAAATAAATTCCATACCTCCTTGATGGATTTCCTACTCTTTGGAATACATCGCATGACTGGCAATACTCCTTAGCATCTTTGTGAAGTGTGGGCCACCGGAGCCCTGTCTGAAAAATCTTTTGTGTCGTCTCCTTTCCCATGTAATTTCCTCCTGCAATATTTTCATGTGCTTCTGCAAGTATCATAGATATTTCATGTTCCAACACATAGCATCTCAATATTCCATCTGCACCCAACTTGCCTAAATTCCCTGCAATCAATTGATAATATGTTTTTTTTACTACCAATTATTTCTTTTGCGTGACTGTCATCTCTAATGGATCCATTCCAGTACTTAGAAATTGTGCAATGTCTGGAAAGTAATCATAAACCACTTTAATTGCAAACAACTATGTGTCTGAGAAACTATCATCTAAATTGACTGCATCTTCTCCTGATAATATGCGCGATAGATCATCCGGTCCTACATTCAACTTTCCTAGTTTCACCACAACCTAAAAATCATATTCCTGAAACAACAGTAGCCATTTGCATATTCTCCCCCCAACACTGGCTTGTTCACTAAGTACCTTGGTGCAAAATGGTTTGTATACATCTTAAAGTGAGATCCCAATAAATAATGTTTGAATTTATGTAGCGCATATACCATTTCCAAACCTTCTCTTTATTTGGTGGTGTAATTCTTCTTTGTTATGGAAAGATTCCTACTTGCAAATGCAATTGGGTGATCTATGACCCCTCCCCTGGTTGAGATATCGTTGCACCCAATGTTATGGACGATGTGTCTACATGAACATGGGACTCCTTGTTCCAATCTAGAAATATCAAAATCGGCGTTGTCACTATTTTTTTCTTTAGTGTATCCAACCCCTTATGATTGAGTTCATTCCACTGGAAATTCACCTCCTTCTTCAACAGTTTTTCCATAGGTGTTGTAATCTACACATACCCTTTGATAAAATTCCTATAATATCCTGTTTGACTAAGAGTTTCCCTTGATTTTTTGAATGGTTTAGGTTGTTCTAACTCTAGAATTACTACAATCTTGGTTGGATCAACTAGTAATCCCTTCTTGCAGACTATATGGCCCAACAATATTTCAAATGGTGCGCAAAAAATACACTTCTTCGGGTTCATAGAAATCTGGCACTGTCTACACCTATCCAACATCAGCCTGAGTACTTTTATGTGATCCTTCAGTATATTGAACACAGTCCAATCATCTAAGTAGACCTCCAGAAACTTGTGAATAAACTCTTTGAACATTGCTACCACAACTCTAGAAAACATTGAAAGGGAATTCTTCAATCCAAAGGGCATTTTTGTATACTAATAACTTCCCCACTCTGTCACAAACTTGGTCTTGTACCATTCGTCTTGCGTAATTCTTATCTGATGGAACCTCGATAATCCATCTGTAAACAAGTAAGTCTCTTGACCTCCTATGTTCTCTAGTACCTCATCTATTAATGGTGTTGGGAATGGATCATGTAAAAATGCATCATTCAACTTCCTCATATCCATGCAAATCCTGATTCCTCTTGTCTTCTTGTCTTTCACCACCATTGGATTGATCCACTCTGACTCATCCACGGTTTCAATGATCCCTGTGTTCAACATCCTATCTACTTCATCTTTCACCTTCTCTTTGTACTTTGGATTTAACCTGTAAGGCCTCTGTCGCACTGGCTTAGCACCTAGTTTTAATGGAATCTTCATCTTGCCTAAGTCTCCTACTATCCCCTTCATCTCTGAGAATGTAGTTGGGAATAGGTCCTGATATTCTCACAGTAAGTCTGCAATTTTCTCTACTATATCATCACTCCAATAATCTCCTATCTGCGCAAAGTTGGGATTCTCTATCATCCCAATGTTTACTTTCACATCTTTATAGGTTGTGTGTATGCAACGGACTCAATCTCTGGTCCTTCTACTACTTGTTCTCCTTTTGTCTCAGGTACTTGTACATTCCTTGGATCGTCTTCATCTTGTTCTTCCTTAGCAACATTATAGCACTCCAATAAATCATGGACAATTATAGAAGCTATGTGCACATTGTAGATTGGTACCACCCCCATCTATCCTTCTTCTGCAAATAATTCGGTTCTAATAGTTTGTATCATTGCATCCATTAATGGGGATTCATGTTCAAATGTAAATTTTACCTTGAATCTTTGTACTAGCTCGTCCCAGTTGGTTTTCTCTCTACGCATTTCTAATTCCAAATACCAGTTCTTCATAATTGTGTCCAATGTGTGTATAAATTTGTGCGTCCATTATATCTATGATACTAAACTCCATAAGGCCTTGCAATGCTACACATGACCTACTAGATCACTCTCCCGTATATAATTTTGTGTTATATCTTCCAATTCATTGCCAAATCTCACTTGTAGTAGCCCTATAAACTACGAATAGTCTTCCATCCCTTCTCTGTGCGCAACCCACCATCTTGTTGGCGATTCTTTTAGGACAACATATAGTGCCAACAACCTTTGTTGTTTAGGTACCTGCAACTCAAATGATGTTATGAATAATATTATATAAGTTAATCCATAATACTTAGGTGGATCACATAGCTCTAATCCTATCTGGCACAAGGATCGTGTCATGCGTGCACATCGTCTAGTTGAGACTTCATGCATTCTTTGTTGCCAATTTTCTATACCTTCCTCTAAGTCTGATGCAAATGAAATGATGCTTCTACAACTCAAGGAACCATCTGTTTTTGGGTTCACATAATCATCCATCCACGCAGTCATGTTATATAATTTTTCAATGTCATTTCCTCTGGTTGGCTCTATGTACCTGTTTCCTTTTGTCAGGTCCAAGGGTGCAATAACTTTCAAATATCCCACTTCAAATATGATCTCCCTCCTCTTCAAGTTAATGATTTTTTGGTTATCGAACGCCCATTCAAAACCCATCAATTTTGGGTATGGTTTACTTTCGTCCACAATCTCAATAACTTCAAAGTTTGTTGCACTGTGCACCCCATCTATGTTCACAGGTACTCTTGTCAAACGACCAATTGGAACTATCTTATGCTAATTTGCAAGTATTAACTAAACAAGAGACCAGACCAGCTTGGATTTACCCATCATCTCCCAAGTATTCTTAGTTAATAAATTCACATTAGACCCCAAGTACAGGCTAACATTATCCACATCATATTCTCCAATATGTGCATTGAATTTGAATTCTCCATTGGTCCTCTTTCACTGCAGTACTTGATTCACCACCCTCTAGGCACTAGGAGTTTCTCTATCTTGTGTACATTGATCAATCATCTCATATAATGTATTCAATGTGGTTTTATCTTTCATCAGTTGTACAATTTTTTTTATAAATTCTCTTAGAGAACTTACCTTCCTATTCGGCTTCGTTGGCTCTGCGCAATCTCCAATATGCGGTGCAGATGATGTTGATGCTCCCCAATCCTAGCCAATTATCTTTTTTCTTGCATTCTGATATGTCACCTTTTCTTATTGAGGATCAGACGTTGGCATTGGCCCGGCAGAATTCCTTACCCATTGTTTAGTCTGCTTTCCTCCATTTGTCATATCAGCCCCTGTTTTAGGTCCTCCATGCGTAACAACTTCTATTCCCGCTCATTCATTTCATCTTTCAACTGATATCTTCTACACATTCCGATTCGGATTCTGGTTCTAATTCCCTCTTGCTTTCCATTTTGCCACTAGATGTGGACAATCCTTTGTCGAATTCTCCAATTCTCTACAGTAAGTGCACATTGTGCACGAATTTTGGCAGTCGCGTGCTAAATGTCCTGGTTGATTGTAGTTGTAACATATGATTGGCCATCTTCCTCCTCTGTCGAAATTTCCACTACCTCGACCTCTACCAAAATTCCCTTTGTTCCCTAGATTATAGCCTCTCTGATTATTGTATTATTGACCATTGTTGTATGTCACAACATTATCCTCCTGTATACTATACATGTATGAAGTACGCTCCCTCATCAAATCGAATGCATGGAAATCCTTCTCTTCATGTTCGACTGACTTGCAAAAATTGAAAAACAAGTTCCTTGGTGTACTCTGATACTTCTGTAGTAATGGAAACTCTATCAGATGATGTACCCATGTCTTACATATCTCACAATACTCTCCTCCTAGTAATGGATTTGGTTCTCCAGTCTCCAAATACTTAGAAAATTCTAGGCATTCGTCCTTGCGATGGCCTTTAGTCCTACACTTGGTACACCATACATGTTCTCATTTATCCTTCCTTTTTGTAATTTCTTTCAGTTGAATCGTCAACATAACCAACTGTGTCTGAACTTGCGCCATCCCTCCACTGTCTCCTATAGGTGATGACTCCAAATTCATTGCAATTTCCAGAGCCTCGAGCTGTGATCTAACCTTCTATTAAACCAGGGGCCTATGAATGTGTGGTAGAAGTCCTACAATGAACCATTCTCGATGCTTTTGATCAAGGATATAGAAATTTACCCTACCCATCATATCCTTGAACCTTTGATCAAAATCCCATAATGATTCAGCCTATATCTACTTAATCTCCTTTAGTTCTGTAATATACTGTGATTTCAACTTTGGTTTCCTAAACTCTTTTAAAAATTCTTGTATTATCCCTACCAATATCCTAGCCTATCCCGTTGGTGTGGTACTCTGCAGCTTCATGTACAATCCTAGTGCATGGCCTCAAAATGTTATCGCTAGCTACACAATCTTCACAGCCTCATCTTGGATGTTCTTGGCAGCCCAAATTGTGTCGCAAACAAACAAATTTTGTTCTGGGTTTTCTGAACCCACTCCCTGAAACTCATGTAGTCTGAGGGTGTTATCTACCCTCACCATATTTCTTTGTGTATTCGCTCTTCTTGGTGATGTTGGTTGACTATGAATCTACACACTACTTCCACTTCTTTGATTGCTACTACTCTGTCCTCCTTTGCTAACTACAAATGATTTTGATAAGTATTCAATTGTTACTCCTATTGTGGTGATGCACATGGGGTCATGGATTCAACACAAGATTATGTTTGAGAAGGAATCCATTGTTCTTATATTATAGGATTGGACTATGAACCCTCTTCTTCTCCTCTTATGTGTGGTATCTCTATGATTTGGACGATTTCCCAAGGTCCTCCCTCCTCTTTCTCACTATGTGGCTCTCCTTTCTCAGCCCCAATCTTTTTCCTCTTATACCTCCTTCCTCTGTGCAACTCCAAAAATCCATCTTCTTCCTCTGTTATAGCTTCTATGTTTCCTTGCATTCTCATTCCATGCCTTCTTTCTTCATTACTTCCTTCATTCTCTCATGTTCTCAGACTCTCCTACTATCATCCCCTGGTTCCCCTATGTGCGTGAAGCCCCTTAGAAATCAAACTCCATGGTCATAACACACTTTTCACACAACATCATCTTTATCCACGTTCCCAATGATTTCATGAACCTTCCACGCAGACCTTTGAAAAAGTCCCTTTCTGCAACATTGTATGACTGGGTACAATCTACTACAAATTATGTAATATATCCTCCTAATATACTATCCAACTAGAAATAAACTACACGAGAAGTGTTATTACTTACATAATTTAGTTGTTACCAACTCAAGAGTCCAATTCCTTGGTGTGACGTTTCAATACCTTCCAGTGTTCTCCACTAATCTTTCTAACCACTCCGTCAGAATAATTGGAAATTCATCGAAGAAAATTTCATGAAGCTTTGTGTACACATACTTTTGCATCCACTATTCATTACTCATCCATGGGTTTCTATTTTATTTTCTATAAAACTTTTGTTCCTTCACTTCTAACCATTCTAATATTTTTCTCCAAAACATCCCCTCAATCGCAGATTATGGGTCCCGACAATGGAACCATTTTTTGGCACCACGTGTGGTTGTAAGACCCTGCATTCAAGATTATCTTTCGACCAACAAAACCCACCAAACACCGACCTTTTCATCATCAACTACTTGCACAGATGAAGTATCACCTGAGGTATCTATTGGGACTGCAGGAACCAGGTTTCTGCAGTGTTAAGGGGATGGGAGGTTATGCTCCTATTCATTATGATTTATCTATTTATGTGCACGTTATTCTACAGAGTTTCTTCTTCAGTTACTTAGCCATTATCAAATTCAGATTACCATTCTATTTCCAATTATAATATAAATTCATTACTGTAACATCCAAACTCTTGCGCCATAATCACATGTAAATAAAATCTACTCTAACATGCATTCAACAATTTCCCTAAGCACAAACACATAAACAACATATATCTAGTAACATCTATTTAGCATTCATTCATGGATTCTTCTCTTCAACATAATTTTACATTCGGGAACTCTTCAGCACCCAATAAAAGTCAACAACTAGAAATAGACAGGAACCCAACACTTAAGAACAGTTCGGAATAAAACCCCTATTCTCCCAACCCATTACATATTTATACGGAAATCTAGGGCCTAAAACCTTATTCTTCTCATCCCAAAAATATCCCATTGCAATGCATACTTTCTTCAGTTAATTGGTTGTTCAATTGCTTTTTTTTGTTTTTCCGTCTGCATGTTGTTTTTTGTTGTTCCTCTATTTATGGAATGTTAGGTTGTCATCCTTCTATCATGCTTCATTTTCTCCTACTTTCTTCTCTTTCTTTATTCTCTATCTTCTTTATTCTTATGTCTGTGTGATGTCTTCCTTCTACGCATTTTCCTCATGTATGCACTCCTTATCCTTTCTTCTTCTTCTTCTTCCGTGCAATTTTCCTATACTTAGGATTTTCCCCAAAACTATATCCAACACTGCAAAACTCTCTCCAAAACTGCCTGTCCAACAACTATGATTCTGGTAAAAAATAAATAGTTGACAAAAACAATGTAAAATTGCCAAAAAAGAATCAATTTCGCCAACTTCCTACCTACTTTCCCATCAGTCTTGGATGCTTCACGAAGATTCTTGATGGACCAAAATATTGGAAAAATGATTGCACACCAATAGATAATATCTATAACCAAAAAATGCATGCTCCCATGTAAACTGATCTTTTGTAAAAGGTATAGTCTAGTGATAATTATGCTCGCATTGTTGGAAAAAACATGCAGTGGGATCACAATCATAAGAACATTTTTCTCTCTTTCCTGAAGGTAAGGTTTAAAATAAAAAAAAACCTATACCTATGAGAACTATTACAATTAAGAGCAAGATGTAACCATAAATAAAATCAAATTCATATATATATATATATATATATATATATTGCATGCCTATCAAGTCATATACAACTGCAAGTAGGTGAAAATTGAGGAGCATATGTTAGTTATTTACAAATCTCATAATCAAAGAAGGATTATAATTGTAAATGTAAGAAAATATTAAACATAATGTCTCCAAAATGTTTAGCAACACTTTTAAGGAAGGGAATGTGACCTCATAATCATGATTTCTGTGTAAATAAAGAAAATAAAGGGACAGATCCATGACTTCTCTCAACATGTATTGTGAAGCAAACTTAAAAATGGGATTATATTGTTTTTTGTGAGAGAAATGGTTTGGAGAGACGTCTAATTGACATATATGGACCAACAAAAGACAATATTAAGAGGTTGAATTAGAAATGTAACCCACATCTGCTAGCACACTCCCTTTTCTTTCTCTAATCTATTCTAATTTTATATTCAAAGTGTGGCTTTCACTTCTATAGGTTCATAGAATTGACCAAGGAATCAGAAGGAAATTTAAGTATTGTGAAATTTCCAAATAAATAGACCATTTTGCAGTGGTAGGTCAACTAAATTTAAGGGACCAGCGAGCTCCTGGAGTCATTTCCCTACTATCTCATGTTTTCTAATGCCTCCTTGCTTTTTATTGACAAGAAGAGTAGAAATAAAATTACCAGTGATTATGCTTACATTGATGAGCTTACTTGTAATATCTCCAATAGAAAGAAGTTGATATCCAAGCTTTGTTGCTACCAGAATATGTAATTTTAACCATTTTGGTATTCCATAGAATGAGAATCCCACTAGATAAACCTTCGAAGATATTGGGAATTTCAAAATCAATTGAGCAAATGGATTCTTCCTATCAGTGCCACACATTTAATATATTTAAGGAAAACAATATCCAATTTCTCTAATGTTATTTTTTGCTTGAATATTCTTCTTTTGTATGGGGCATTCAATCCTTTTACAATCCAAGAGATAATCTTCATGAGGAATAATGTTTTGGGATGGGAGAGAAAAAATTGTTTTTAGTTTTACATTTCCCAGTGTCTACCATATTGTGGTCATATTCATCTCTCTTATAGGGATAGATTATCCCATCTATGGGCACTCCCTATCCTCTTAACATACAATTTATCCTTGGCTACACATATCATATTTGAATGCTTTGTACAAAAGCAATGCACACATAAGCTCATGGATTATATGCATTGTGGCCCTCTGTTTTACACATACATAAATAGAAAATGTGAATAAAAATATGATAAATCCCTGAGAGGAGAGAATGGTAACACTGGATCACATTGGTGGGAGTGCATAGAAGTAAATTAGAGAATCCACATGAATAATGACATAGGCTAGTTCCTGATTGTAAATCAAACCAATAGTTCTATATATATATTTCCTCCACAAAGACAGGTTGGGACAAATTCTAATTTAACAACAACAAATACAAAATAATGATCTACAATTCTTACAACCATACAATGTGTTTTTTAAATCAAAATATATAAGAAAATATGAACTTATTTGTTTGAATTTTGTAGGCCAAACAACCGACAAAGCGATAAATTTCCACCCAACCGTAGGTAGTCCGTTGTGGAAACCACCCCATAGTTGGGCTATGATACAACTAAGGTGAAGTAGGAAATGAAAACTCTGAATTTTCAAACTAAACAGGTCCAAACCAAGTGATTTTTACTATTGATATTCTTGAGAACAGAGCAACTCTTAGGCACCCACATTACTTTCCCCACACAATACAAGGAGTTATCTGCTACATAGTACCTCAGAAAATCCTCCCTTTAGTGCTATTCAGCGTGTGCATAGAAAGGTCCACATTGATATCTCAAGCTTATGTAAAATCCCCTTGGTTTCTTGACACTTTTTCTAGGTCTAACAACTTCATTTCATGGCTGGTCTATTCTATCATAGACTTGGCTCTCTTTTCCTCCTGTCTAACTCTCCAAAAACTCATTTTCTTCCCCCTTTCCAATAACATCTTTCTTCCTATTTGAATTTATCACACATGCATAATAGTAAGGGAATTCCAATTCATATTATTTCCTAGTTCCAAGAATGTAGGGGAGACAACCTGTTAGTTTTTAGGAAATGATGGCTTAGATTGAGGAATTTGTTTCCTCCACTCCTCTTAACCTCTTTTAACTTTGCAATTCATATTTTGAAATGGGTACCCATCATTAAATAAAACAAGTTCCACTGCATGGTTATGTCCCTGCTGAGAAGTTATTTGCAGGATGATTTGAACAGAAACAGAAATTGTACTCTCCTTATTCCCCTCACACCAAATATCTCGATCCGACCCAATCCCACCACCTACACCCACTATTGGTTGCCTCTATAGGTATTTTGGGTGGACGTTCATTCTGGAACATCAGGATATGGGATATATAAACTTAGTATGTCTAGAGAATCAAAACCTGGAAGAGGTCGGCACGCTGATTAATATAATTGACTCTAATATGCTCCTCATATTGAATATGCATTAACCATTTCTTCTATAGGTTCGGGAACAAATTTGAAGTGAAAGTGTGATCCGTAAGAACCCTATAATCCCAATGCAAGGTGTACCAACCAACCACTAGTGTTCAACCCAAAGCAAATTCGATTCATGAAGACCAAGAATCGTTTCAACCACTCCAAGCGGGGGGTGATACAATCTCTTACTGTGACTGGAGTGATCTGGTTAGTAGATGAATCTGAGATGAGATAGAATCAATGGCATCGTATATGAGCAATAATCTAGAGAACGATGGATTCTCCTGTATTGGATTTCTCAAGATACATCATGTGTTCATTTGTGTGGATGGTGTGTTCATTTTCTTAGTCTTTGATTTTTGTATTTTAGTTATTTCATTGATTTTGAGCAATAAGCTAGAGATAATAAATCTGAGATCTAAGGAAATAAACATGATAATAAAATATTTTCAAAATAATATAAGATTTGTTGTGATGAGCTTTTCTAGTGGAATATCCATGGAAGTTTATGAATTATATTGGTATCAAAGCAAGTTTTCTTTGGGGTATTTGTGGAAAGTTGCAAGATCTAGGAATCACCTTAAGAAGGAAGTTGTATAACCCTAGCCATGGTGAATGAGTCCATTAATAGCAACCCTTGAGATGTAGAAAAAAAGATATTTGCAAGGATGTAAGAGAAATTTGTTGATATATCTCACAACATGGCCCTCCTCATGGAATCTCTAGGGAACAATATCGGACCTTTCAGGGAGGTTGGTGGCTCTAACTCAAAAGTTGGATCAGATGATAAACTAGGAGATAGGGAAGACCCAGAAAAGGAGTTTAAAAAGGAACCCAAGAAAGAGAAGCAAAGTTCCAATACCATCACTCCTTCATAGGATTTGTTTAAATTGGAAATGAAAGTGGATATCAATCCCTATCAAGATGAGATTGAATTTGTTAAGTTGAATCATTGCTTGCAATATTTAGAAGTGTATTTCAGTGTGCATAATATAGATGAAGAGAAGAAAATTTCATTTTCCTGACTAAAATTAGAGGGCTATGCACTAAAATGGTGGGAAAGCCAGTACATGAAGAAAATTAGGATGGAGGGTGATACACTAGAACTAAGTGGGAGGATTTTAAAACCCTCATCAAGTCCCAAATCTACCCTATTGGGTATGTAGAGGACTAGTGGATCCATTGGCATCACTTCAAGCAGAGGCAAGGGCATAGTGTGCAAGAGTACACCACTGAATTCAGGAAGATGGTGATCATGTTGGGTATCTCTCCCAAGAATCAAGACATACTCCTCAAGTATGTGGGGGTGCTACATAATCATTTACGAAAGCAAGTGATTCTCTTAAAACCAAGGACCATTGATGAGGCCTATGTGCAAGCACATTACTTGGAGAACGTAGGACATAAGAAAGGAAAACCGAGTGGTTCTAAACATAAATACCACCAATATGCTTCCAAGTGTTGAAGATTTGCAACTTTGGGAAAGTCATTCTCCACAAGAAAGTACAATAAGACCCATCTACACTATTATAGAAGCCCCAAGAAGAAATTGAAGACCCAAGAAGAGAATTCGGCCCCACCGGTAAAAGACGAAAAATATTAAAGTAATTCGAAGACCCATAATAAGAAGTTGGACCCAAACAGGCGCCCATATTAGTATAAATATAGGATTGGGTCATTTCATTTGGACAATTAGACAACTAATTCTGCAGTGCGCACAAGGCCGTTGTAGCTGCAATTTTTGGTAATTTCATTATTTATGGGTTTATGGTATCTTGATGAGTATGCGACACTTGGGAAGGATATTCTTGGTTTCTCTTGGTCATTTTATTAAGGCTCTAGGTCTTGGTGAGGCTATCCTTGGGGAGGATCTTCTCTGTATGGTATTTGGCTATTGATGGTGATGTAATGGTAATATTTTGGACTAAATTATTCTATAGAAAGGTTGTTGGGTTTTCTCCCAAGGTTGGGTTTCCCAAGATAAACTCTTGTGTTCTTGTGTCTATTGTGCATGGTTAATATTTCTAGATCTTGTTATTTTTGTTGCATTGTTATAGTTGAGATTTTCAGTGTATAGTTATTCCACGATAATTTTTGTATGAAAGTGAATCTTGTTATTAATCATAAGGAAATAACTATCATATATGAGAATCATTAAAACATCAACATGGCTTCAGATTTAGTTGAAATATTGCCACTGCATAGTCTATGTTTGCCTCTGCATAGACCTAAACTTTTCAAGATCATTGAGCAACCTATTGGAGGAGGATGAGTTTAATTTTTCCATAGAACATCTCTCCCTAGCCTAACACACCCCCTGGTGGTCTTAGATTGGATCTTGGTGAAAGTTGAAATTTCACCTAAAACCCACTACTGTAGTTGCAACAACTGTCTTTGTGAAGCCCGTTGAGAATTTATTGGGATGAGTTGAGGAAAAAAAATTGTATAGAGAAACTCGCCTTCCCCTAGTGCACCTACTGCACTTCTCATTTGACTTTCCGTCAAATTTGAAATTTTAGGGTTTATTGACATTTTCCTAGATATTAAACTTTATGCGATCTTGATTTTATGATTTCCTCATGTACTGATGGTGTCCAGTTTCATATTAGAAGACAAGTTGAATGGTGTTACAAATTTCAGAGTTATGAACTTATATATGTTTCCAAGTTATATTATTTAGTAGAGTATGAGGGTGTTTGCAGGGGATGTACAAGGGACCTTTTCCAAGCAATGACCCAAAGGGATCAATGGATCTAGTGCATTCATAGGAATAACGCACCCTCCCTAGAAATTAAGACTCTAGGTTTGCATATCAAGTTTGATATTTTTATATTGTTGCATCTTAAATAAATATTGTAACTGGGACAACAGTCTTTAGAGTTCTATTATTGTTGAGTACTTTTTTCTGTCAAATGTTTAGTGACAATTGAATATTGTTGGTACAATAATCATTATGTAAATTCTCACTATTTACTACTAATGATTGACTTGTTTGCAATATAGAATTAATATCCTCTAGAAGATGTTATTGGTTGTTGTCTTTGTCCTAGGCAAGTTACCTTTTAAATTCCATGGAGGTTACCATGGAGATGTTCTTTTTTTGTTACGGGAAGGTTACCATGAAGGAATGACCGGTAGCAACACTAGAGAAGTGTTGTTATTGTTCTTTGTTTCTTATTCTTGTTCTTGTTCCAGGTAGGTCACAGGTGATAGCTATGAGAAAGAGATATAGTGATGATTCTTCATGTTCCTATTTTTGTTTTTCTTATTTCTATTTCCTATTCATAAGAATATTGTTCTTGTCTACTATTTTCCCTTTTTATTGCTCTTGTTTTGGGTAGGTCACAGGTGGTAGCTCTAAGAAGGATCTATAGTGACAGCTGCATGAGGAAACAGATTGTTAAAATTTCAGACCCCAACCCAGCTTCAGTCTCGCTGATTTTTCAACCAAAGTTAAATGCCCAAACCCAGTTTCAGCACAGTTTCAACATATAAAAACTTAGCAGAAAATAAACTTCAGAAATGAAACATGAGGATTCTGAACATCGTTTTCAACGTAGAAATAAAATATCAGCAGCATGCAATACTCAAAAAAATTATAGACAGAGATTTTCGATCTAACTTTGACCCTGGAAAAACCCACAAGGGGAAAACCAGTGAGAGAGGGAGATTTTTATTATTTAGGAGCTTCAAAGAATTTTGTTACAACATATTCATCTTCATAAATTTAAATGACAAACTTATCTTGACAACTGTGCCAAATCTTCACACGGGAAAATGAGCCAACTCCTCAAAATTCTTTCTAGAATTTTCTACTATCAAAAACAGGTCTGCTCCTTGATTTATGTGCCTCCAAAATGTTGTACGGTCACCTTGAAATATGTGCCAACAATTTTAGCAAATTTTTGGTTGCATTAATGATTGTACGGCCGCCTTGAAAACCATGCCAAACATCCCAGAAAAAACACACAACAATCTGTCTCAATTTCTGTGCCAAGAAAAGACTGTATGGACCTATACGGAATCCATACGGTACGGCCTGCACGTGGTTGTCTATCCCTCCTTGAAATCTGTGCCAAAAGTACATTGTACGGACTGATAAAATCTGTATCGTACGGATAGAATTAAATGTTGTTCGTTGTCTCGATTTCTGTGGACACAAATGGTTGTACAGACCTCGAAATGCATGTTGTACAGCCTCTTGTGTATGTTGAACCTTTGCCTCGATTTTTGTGCTATTATCCAGCCTTGGAAAGCATGCCCTAGCTCTCAGAAATGGCTGATGTCTTGCTGCTCAAAAATTCTCTCTTTCTTGCTCTCTCAACAATGAACCAACAACCCAAGAATGGGTGCACCCTCTTGCCCTAATCGACCTCATGAGGGAAGGTGAGGGGTTTCCTAATCTAACGGTTGAGATTATATTAGATGAGTGGTTGAGATTTGATGTCTCTTCACTCACCCTCACTTTAGTCATAAAGTCACCTTTTAATTTGCATCTCACAAATTAAATGACTAGGACCCACATTAGGCACTTTCTCC
>SNQJ01S0025941.1:102333-129392 GCA_010110895.2 Picea sitchensis
TGTTTCTTCTTCTTGTTTGGACATTGTCCTGCATAGTGCCCAAACTTATGGCAAGCAAAGCACTTGACTTTTCTCATGTCTTTCTTCCCTTCACCCTTGGGCTTATGTCCTCCCTTTGGACCCTTCTCGAACTTCTTCTTGCTAGTGGTAGCAAGAGCCACATTCTCCTCCTCATGACCAACAGATGAACTTCCATGTACATAACCTCTCTGGGTCTCCTCCTGAACAAAGTCATCCCAAAGACGTTCCCAACCGAGAAGCTTCTCCCTAGCAACAATGCCCTCCACAAAAATAGCCCATTGTTTGGAGACTTCATTCAATGTTTTTCTCACAAGATCATTGTCAACTATGGCTTCCCCCACAGCTCCAAGCTCATCCCTCACCTGTGTCAATCTAGTGAGGTATGTGACCACATTTTCAGCCTTGGTCATTTTTATGCTCTTTAGTTTTTCCCTCAAAACCATCTTCTAATTCTCATGTGTACTCTGGTACAGTTTAGTCAAAGACTCCCACATCTCATAGGCATGTGTCTTCCCCGTCAAGTGAGGAATTAAATGATCCTTGATGGCATCAAGAATAAATATCTTATCCTTGATACTCTTCTTAGTATAGGCTGCAAGAAGAGTAGCATCAGTAGGTACCACAACATGATGAGTAGTGGTATTCTTCACAATGTCTCACAACTCGTTCTCTTGCAAAAGCAAGATCATCCTCTCCTTCCAAGCACCAAAATTTGCTGCCCCATCAAGTCTTTCCTCAACTCTCATACCAGTAGCCATGACCCTTTTTCTGCTGAAAATCACAAATTCAAAAAAAAATATGCCCTGTGAAGTGATTGTTGTCCCAACTTTTTGTCTGCTGAAATCTCTGCTTCTCTTCAACTCAGCTCCAATACCATGTTAAAATTTCAGACCCCAACCCAGTTTCAGTCTCGCTAATTTTTCAGCCAAAGTTAAATGCCCAAACCCAGTTTTAGCACAGTTTCAGCATATAAAAACTTAGCAAAAAATCAACTTCAGAACTGAAACATGAGGATTCTGAACATCGTTTTCAACGCAGAAATAAAATATCAGCAGCATGCAAAACTCAGAAAATTTATAGACAGAGATTTTCGGTCTAACTTTGACACTGGAAAAACCCACAAGGGGAAAACCAGTGAGAGAGGGAGATTTTTATTATTTAAGAGCTTCAGAGAATTTTGTTACAACATATTCATCTTCAGAAATTTAAATGACAAACTTATATCGACAACCGTGCCAAATCTTCACACGGGAAAATGAGCCAACTCCTCAAAATTCTTTCTAGAATTTTATGCTATCAAAAATAGGTCTGCTCCTTGATTTTTGTGCCTTCAAAATGTTGTACGATCACCTTGAAATATGTGCCAATTGTTTCGGCAAATTTCTAGGTGCATTAATGGTTGTACGGTAGCCTTGAAAACCGTGCCATACTTCCCAAAAAAAACACACAACAATATGTCTCGATTTCTGTGCCAAGAAAAGACTGTACGAACCTGTATGGAATCCATACAGTACGGCCTGCATGTGGTTGTCTGTCCCTCCTTGAAATCTGTGACAAAAGTACATTGTACGGACTGATAAAATCTGTATTGTACGGATAGAATTAAATGTTGTTCACTGTCTCGATTTCTGTGCACACAAATGGTTGTACGGACCTCAAAATGTGTGTTGTATGACCTCCTATGTATGCTGAACCTTTGCCTCAATTTTTGTGCTATTATCTAGCCTTGGAAAGCATTCCCTAGCTCTCCAAAATGGTTGCTCTCTTGCTGCTCGAAAATGCTCTCTCTCTTGCTCTCTCAACAATGAACCAACAACCCAAGAATGGGTGCACCCTCTTGCCCTAATCGACCTCATGAGGGAAGGTGAGGAGTTTTCTAATATAACGGTTGAGATTAGATTAGATGAGTGGTTGAGATTTGATGTCTCTGCACTCACCCTCACTTTAGTCATAAAGTCACCTTTTAATTTGCATCTCACAAATTAAATGACTAGGACCCACATTAGGTACTTTATCCCCCTTAGGCGCCTAGGGAAGAGAAACACTTGCCTTGGTACTTTATTTAATCAAAAAATTTAACACAGATTAGATGGTCTCTAGTTTGAGACATGGAGCAGACTATCTAGACATAGAGTTGTGTACAGGACCGTATACATCCATGTACCAAAGGCGAAGAGGACAAAGTTAGAACCTTCTGGAAAGAAGGATACTTTTGTGGGATATAGAGTGTTTCGGATGGAGATTGACTGTGTAGAGTAAAAGGCTCTGAAGATTACCATATAGATCCCTCTAGTCCAGTTTTTCACTTTTCATATCATCAGGAAGAGTCAGTAGATCCATCTAGGTCAATGGATCTACCTAGAGATGTTGCATTGACCAGGAAGAGGCCAACATGGTTTCGCAATACCTTGCAGGATGCAGTATGGCATGCAGCTCCCTGTGATACTTTCAGGGAGAGAAAACTACCTCAGATATTCTCGAGTTACATGGAGTCACGTAATTGATTCCAAACCTTCTAGTTATGAGGAGGAGCATGCGGCTCCGCCAATGGTGAGGCAGGTGGTCCCACCAAGTACCATCTCATAGGGAGCCAAAGTTCAGAGGGAGTCATCCCTTAGAATCTAGTAGGGATGAGTAACCTCCTATGATAGTTCATTGGAGATGATACTTCAGAGGAGATCAACAAATGCAGAGGGAGAAGATGGCTCCAAAGATTGTATAGACTCATATGGATTCATGTTTTAGAGGGAGAATGGTACTCCAAGATCGATGGATACTTTATTGTCTTGGTTTTAAAAAAGAATGAAGCAGACTTAGAGTGACCCTGATATCAGAGAGAGTCAGTTGGATCAGAGGGAGAGATAATCATTTAGAGGGAATTCCCCCTCAGATCTAGGTGAGAGATACACATATTCTAGGACTAATAGACATGTGTCATGATTTGAGGAGGATTCAAGGAGATGTGATATCTCCTGGGAGGATACACTTGTTTTAGTAGATCTTCCTACAGTGAAACAGGAGGTAGCCAATTAGGAGGACAAGGTATGGATTTTGTCTCAGTCATAGAGGGAGAAACTAGTGAGGTAGACTGGATAGCAAGACTTACTCCAGTGACAGAGGGAGTCTTCCTCAAAGTTCGAGATGAAGGATCTTGGCCAGATGTACTATGGGATTGGAAGTGTGACAGAGATCAGTTGAGATCTTCATAAGTCAGGGGATACTAATGAGGTTCAATATGATGGAATGCAAGTCCATGGAGACAAATCTGAAGAAATTGAGTGATTTTTCTTCAGATTCAGATTTGGTGGATCCCACATTGTACAGGAAGCAGATTGGATCCTTGATGTTCCTAGTTAATTCATGCCAGATATTTTATTTGCAGTGAGCACCTTGAGCTAGTATTTGGTTGAAGCCAAGGCGGTTCCAGTGGGTGACAACAAATCATGGTATAGTTGGATATGGTTTGTCTCGAGTGATGAAGTGAGGCTGCAGAGATATATATATTCTGAGTGTTTCTTCATCTTGGAATCAATTACAATTTTGTAGATAAGTTGGAAGCATACTTATGTAGCACTTAGTACAACAGAGATGAAGTATGTCACAGCCAGTGTCACAAGTCATGAAGTGGTACAATTTCAAAAGCTTCTGGCAAGACTTCATCCAAGACATGGTACATAAGGGAGCAATGAAGCTCCATTAATTATCCACGGATGAGCATATTGCAAGATATCCTCCTAGAGTGGCCATGCTAACTTAGATGAGGAGGATGATACACATGATTAGACATGTTGATTTGGCTAGTGATGAGTGTTGATTTTTCAACATTGGGCATACATTCCACTAGATTGGTCATGCACGAGGCTATGCTAGTGTTGATATGACCAAAGGGAGAATGATTGATTCACTCATAGGGCTCTGCTAGTGGTGAATGGCCTAGGTATGTTGATGTTCTCCAAGAAATATCATCGTGCAAACATTCTCCTAGATTGGTCATGCACGGGGCTATGTTAGTGTTGATATGACCAAAGGAGAATGATTTATTCATTTATGGGGCTCTTCTAGTAGTGAATGGCCCATAGCATCGGGAAGACATTATCCCAAATTGGTCATGCATGGAGATATGCTAGTACTGATATGACCAAGGGTAAATGATTCATTCATCCATGGGGCCTTGCTAGTGGTGAATGACCCAAGTATATTATTTCCCATGTTGAGGAGTAGATGGACTCGCAATGCTATCACATGCATATTCCAGGACATAATGCATGTGCGGATATGGAACATCAACATGGCTCATGAAGACAATATTTATATGACAGAATAAATCCAAGTATGAAGAATGCCTCCCTCGTTGAGAGGGAGTGTTGAATATTTGCAACTTTGGGCAAGTCATTCTCCACAAGAAAGTACAAGAAGAACCATCTACACCATTACAGAATCCCTAGGAAGAAATTGAATACCCAAGAAGAGAAGTCATCCCCACTAGTAAAAGACATAAAATAATAAAGTAATTTGAAGACCCAGAATAAGAACTCAACCCCAGCAGGCACCCAGATTAGTATAAATACAAGACTGGATCTTTTCATTTGGACAGTCAGACAGTTGCTTCTGCAGTCCACACAAGGAAGTTGCAACTGTAGTTTTTGGTAATTTCGTTATTTCTAGGTTTCTAGTATCTTGATGAGTGTGCCACAATTGGGAAGGATATTATTGGTTTCTCTTGGTAATTTTATTGAGGTGTTAGGTCTTGGTGATGTTAGCCTTGAGGAGGATCTTCTCTGTATGGTATTTTGGCTATTGATGGTGATGTACTCATAATATCTTGGACTAGAATATTCTATAGAAATGTTATTGGGTTTTCTTCGAAGGTTGGGTTTCCCAGGATAAACTCTTGTGTTCTTGTGTCTACTGTGCATGGTTAATATTTCTAGATCTTGTTATTTTCGCTACATTGTTATAGTTGAGATTTTCAGTGTATAGTTATTGTATGAAATTGAATCTTGTTATTAATCATAAGGCAATAACTATCAGATCTAAGAATCATTAAAACATCAACACCAATTAGGGGAAGAAGAAGTGGAAAGGAAAATACAAGAATACGACAACCACTACACATGAGTACAAGGATCCAAACAACCACTGCAACCATTGCAATATCGATGGTCACACCAAAGATAAGTGTTGGAAGCTACATCTAGAGTTGAATCCAAAGAACCATAAGATGGATACCAAGATGAAGAACTTGTTGGGTATGGATTCAGACAATTGGATAGAGATAGGCTCGGATGTGGATGAGAATATTGTCTATAATTCAATGTAGAAGGAGGTGAATCTAAGTAGCCTTCATCACAAGGAATATAAGGAGATGAAAAATCTCTTCCATAATACAATCGAGGTAAAAAATACCAAGGTAGATTCTTTATTTGATTCGGATTCACATGAAAACCTCGTAGAAGATGATCTGGTCAACAATCTTGGGTTGGAGGTTCACAATCATCCGATCCCATATCCATTGGGATAGGTGAATAAGGATGTAGATATCAGATTCACTAAACAATGTAAGATCAAGTTTTCTATAAGTGCAGATTTTATTGATGAAGTGGCGTTAGATATAGTACTCCTTGACGTGTGTGGTGTAGTGTTTGGAACCCACTACATGTATATGAGGGATGCAATATTCATGCAGAGAGAAAACTAGTACTACTTGATCAAGTATGAGAAGTATTACATCATCAATGCGCATAAAGGTAAATCAAAGATCTCTTTGGTAAGTGCCAACCAAGCCAAAAATTTTATCAATTCTAGTAAGAACTATGAATTGTTTTTCTTAATAAAGAATTATCCAAGAGAAAAATTGGTAAGAGTAAAGGAATCCCTAGATGGATGTACCAAAGAGTAGAAACAAAAGTTGGAGGAGTTTTTCAAAGCATACAGAGGAGTGTTCCATGAGCCTAAAGGGATTCCACCTAAGAGGGAAGTGGAGAACAAGATACAATTGTTTCTTGACTCTCCATTACCAAATATTAGTTTGTATAGACAATTTGTTTTGGAAGCAGATGAATGAATAAATAATTGCAGTTGCTACTAGAGTAGGGAGTAATTCAACCAAGCACCTCACCTTGTGGGTCATCTATCACCATAGTACCTAAGAAGGATGGGACTTGGTGAATGTGTATCGACTACAGAGCTTTGAAAAAAATCACACTCAAGAATCGATACCCTCTACCTTGGGTCGATGATTTGTTAAACTAGTTGCAACATGCCAAGTAACTCACTAAGTTGTATATCAAATCAGGATACCACTAGGTACATTTTAAAGAAGAAGACACCTAGAAGACCAGTTTCAAGACAAGGAAAGGTTTGTATGAATGGTTGGCCATGCCTTTTGGTTTATGTAATGAACCAACTACATTGATGTGATTGATAACTGATGTATTATGTCCCTATTTAGATTCATTTGTAATAGTGTATTTGGATGACATATTGGTTTATAGCTCTACCTAGGAAGAGAACATCTTTCATATTACGAAGGTGTTAGAGACTCTGAAAAAATAATCAGTTGCTAGATAACCTTAAGAAATGTGAGTTTTCTTAATAGTCATTAGTGTATTTAGGGTACATGATTGGTGGAGGGAAAACTAAGATAGATCCTACAAATATGGAGGCCATCATCAAGTGGCTAGTTCCTACTATTGTCACTAAAGTCAGGAGCTTTGTTGGAGCAGCGCGGTACCTACAAAATTCCATAGCATCCTTTTCATTGATAGTTGTGCCACTCCACACCATAACAACTAGTGGTTAGATTTTTTAGTGGAGAAAGAATTACCAGAAATATTTCGATGCGATTAAATAGAAGATCAGTCAAGAACCAATTCTCTGATTACCTGACTTGCAAAATCCCTTCATAGTGGATATGGATGCAAGTGGGTATGCTATGGGAGCGATTTTGATGCAAGGAGGTAAGGATGTATGATATCATTCTAAGATGTTTCATGGGGGGCTTCTAAACTACCCTACACATGATAAGAAACTCTATGCCCTGGTTCAAGCTATTAAGAAATGGAAGCACTATCTAATGGGAAAGGAAACCATTATCCACATTGAATACTAGCCACTACCATATTTGTAGGCCTATAGTAAGCTACAAAAAACCATACATTACAAGTGGATCGCATTTTTGCAGCAATTTCATCTAGTCATCAAATATAAGACGGGAAACACTAATAAGTTAGCCAAAAATCTTTCAAGGCCAGCCACATATGAGATTACAACTTTAGGAACTCTTATGCACATGGATCCTTTTACCCATGATGCATACAAAGAGGCATACATAGAAGATGAGGAATTCAAAGAGGTGTGTCAACGACTATAGGGCCAAATTCATGTAGAACAAGGTGACAATAAAGTTGGCTATCATCTCCAAAATGGGTTTCTCTACAATATAGACAATCTTTGTGTTCCTAAAGGTGAAAGATTGCATATTATTAGATAGGCTCACACCTCCAAGGTTGCAAGCCTTTTTGGTTTTGGGAAGACAATTGTGAACTTACAAAGGTATGTGTATTGGCCTAGATTGCAAGAATATGTAGCTCCATATATCATAGGATGCATGCTTTGTTGTACCAACAAGCCCAATAATAGAAGGCAAGGTATATACCATCCCTTACCTATACCCTCTTGACCTTGGGAAATCATTTACATGGATCTTACGAGTGGTTTTCCAACAACCAAGAAGGGACATGTCTATATTTTTGTGGTATTTGATAGGTTCAACAAGAGGTGCATTTGTATGCCTTGTAAGAAGACCATCAAAGGATAAGAAGCAACAAACATGTTCTTTGAACAAGTTTGGGTGCACTTTGGGATACCAAGGAGCATCATCTCATATAGGGACACTAGATTTCTCAGTGCATTTTGGACTACACTTTGGGAAAATATGGACACCAAGTTGAAGAGATATACAACATTCCATGTGGCACAGACAAATGGGTAGATAAAATTAGTCAACAAGGCATTGGTGAAAATTTTGAGGGGTTACAACAAGAAGCGCCAGAAGACCTAGGATAAAAATTTGATCTACATTCAACACTCTTATAATAGATAAATCCATATTTCTATTGGTAAGTCACCTTTCAAAACTTTCTTTGGGTATTTTCCACCTTCACCATGGGATGTTATCTATGGACAACAAGGAGGAGTTTGGGAAGACACCATAGGAGAAGCACTGAACACTGAGAATTTATTGAAAATATTAGGCAGATCCATTTGCAAGTACAAGAGAGGATAAATAAGTCATAAGAATGGTACAAGTCCAAACATGATCAACACAAAAATGACAAAACATTCAAGGTGGGAGATAGAGTATGGTTGCAACTGAATAAAAAAAGGCTACATGGTCTTGGTAAGAAGATTAAGGCTCTGTGGTACATTCCTTTTGAGGTATTGGAGAAGGTGGGTGATGATGCCTATAGAATTAGTCTACACCCATTTGTGTGCATCTACTTAGTAGTGAATGTGGAGAATCTGAAAGTATATGAGCCTTCCATGTTGGATCAAAAAATTGAGTAGGTCCTACCTACCATAGAGGACTTAGTACCAAAATCTCAGGCAGAGTTGGAAAAATATATGGCTTTGCAAAAGAAGTCCATAACTACCAGACATGGGTAGCATGACCTTCGGTAGATTTTGTTGAAAGGACAACTTCCAGGCAAGGTCAAATGGTACTCCAGGGAGAAGATAGAGAAAAAAATTCATCACCTAATTCAATAAAATATTTTGGAGACCAAAATCCTAAAAAAATGGGTAGGTATGATATATATTGGATCATTATATAATTTTTCCTCTATCTTGGTACTTTCTAGGTGGAAAAAAATTGGAGGAATTGGCTTGCATGACACATTTTAGTGGCAGATCCTAGTTTGGAGATTTGGGGTCCAGAACCTTCCATAGCCATTTTGAAGAATCAAATGGAATTTTTGGGGGTCAAAAATTTGTAATCATAGTACCTATATCCTCGATGTTGTTCTACACACTAGGATCTTTCCAATGGTGTGAAAATCACCTCAATCAGAGCTTGTATGCAGAAGTTATATCTCCTGCAAGTTGACCTACCTTGTTTACCACCATGGTATCGAGTGGATTCCATGTCAACCTCTGTTACTCACACATGTGGGGTTATTCACATGGAACTTTAAATAAGATTCTATAAGGTTCAAAACCCTAACTAACTTAGGGTTGAGGATGCAAAAACCCTAACCCTAGATGACTATCAGGCTATGTTAAATATTGGGCCACTAGGAGGAGAATGGGTTCCATTTTTTAATCATTGTACTTGTTCTATAGTAACTGAGTAGATCATCTAGGAGTGGGATTTGAGAGAATAATAGAGGGGGAATACAATTCTATAACAACCATTCATGCCATAGTATTAAAGGAAACTCCATATTGAGCGTCTCTTTATTTGTATTTGCATTTCATTACTAAAGGAAATATTGCATAATGCATACCTCACCCTCTAGTTGGGTTTTCTCCCTTGTTGGGTTTCCCGGGATACATCTTGTGTTCATTTGTGTGGATGGTGTGTTCATTTGCTTAGTCTTTAACTTTTGTATTTCAATTATTTCATTAATTTTGAGCAATAAGCTAGAGATAATAAATATGAGATCTAAGGAAATAAACTTGACAATAAAATATTTTTAGAATAATATAAGATATGTTTTGACAAGTTGTTCTAGTGGAATATCCATGATAATTTATAGATCATTAGAGAAGGCATGGCTCTATTGGCGAAAATCCATATGGAAGTGACACTTAGATCCTAAAAGGGCATGATTTTCTTGGTCCCTATTTCATGCTGGCATGCCCATAAGGAAATGCTTGAAACACCAGGGAATATTGCACCCTAAATTCCCACTATGTATCAAGAACGAAACCTCGAAGTAGGTGTTATGGTTTTGTAAATATGCCTAATTTGCTTAGGAATGGGTTTATATGTTTTGTCACTCCTTGCTCCTATCCAATATCACCTTGAAAGAAACCTTGTAGGAGATTATTTCCCTTAGGTTGTGTATTTTCACACAATATGGCATTGGATTTGAATTAATATTTTATATCATCATTAGAAAATAAGAAATATATTTTATTCACCAATTCTTAAAGCAACTTTGTTTATCCTTGGTAATAGGGGTCTCAAATCTACATTGATATGCTTATCATAGATCTAGGTATAGACATGAAAGGTGGAGATGGAAGTATCCTGCCTCCACGAGTTTATGGGATATTGAATCAATGTGTCATGCACCATGTGCAGGGTGCCACTTGAAGGGCACTCTCTTGCCCACTCTTGAGCTTGAAGTGGTCAATGAGGACAACAAAGAGTACAGTGAGCTGTAAGAGAACGTTGAAAGAGGCAAAGTAGTTTCCCCCAACAAGAATTCCATAGGCGTTGTGGTTTGTCAAGTTTCCTACTATTTCCATGACCTAGAGTTCAAAATAACTCAAGCAAGTCAAAGGTAGATGCATGAAAATTTTTAAGGATCCATACTTATCTTAAAGTGTAGAAACCTTGGTGCATCTTACTAATTCTTAAAATGCCAATGATAAAATGTTTGGTAATATTTTTGTAAAAATATTAAAATTTCTAAGGATTTTATATAGTTTCTAGAGATTTTGGCAACTTCTAGAGAAATAATTTTATGCTATAAAATTTGGACAAACAAAATGGAAATTGGAAAATCTTTTTTTGAAAAAAATTGAAAAATTAACCCATGAACTAAATTTAGTCCTTAAAATTTTGCTTAAATAAACCCCACAACTAAAGGATGAGAGCATCTTAATGTAAATTAAATTCTTATATTGTTTTGATTAGTTTATTTACTCCAATTAAATTATAATTATATTTTAAAGATAATTTAAAATTATACATTATTTAAATAATAAAACAACTAAAATCTTATAATTTGATAATAATAAATTATTTTAATATTTTAAAAAGGACACATGAGGAAGAGGTAGCCTTAGGTTAGATTAGATAATAATAATAATAATAAAGTTCGCTCAATTAAAAAAAAACTACTTACACGCATATGATCCCTCTAGATACAATTAGGATTAGGATTTCATCTTAATAAAACTACATTTATTTTAATTTTAATATAGAGAAAACTTGATAATTCTAAATTAAAAACCTTACATTAAATAATGATTACATCACTCAAACTTTTTCAATTTTAATATAAAATAATTATAAGTTAAAAATCTAAAAAATAATGATTACTTCATTTAAACTTTTTCAATTTTAATATAAAATAATTGTAATCTTAAATTGAAAATCTAATACAGAACGATGATTACACAACTTTATATTTTCTCATTTTAATGGAGAGAAAAATTAGTAGTTCTAAATTAAAAACCTCACACATAATGACGGTTACATCGTTTTGCTAGATAATAAAGTTAGATTTTTTTATTAATTTTATATTTAAACAACTTGGAATTAAATAATCCGGATATGGTCAATATGGTAGTTAAGAAATATTATTTAAAAAACAGAACTCTAAAGCATGCCGCTTAAAGTGATTGGTATTATAAAAAACAAAACTTTACATTAAAAGCATGCCGCTTAAAGTGATAGGTATTATTAATAATAAACTTAAGGTAGTGGTTTTCATTTTGTTTTCAATTGAAAAATAATTCTCAAACTCTTGATTTAAGAATTATTTATTTCATAAGTATAACATATTTATTAATTAATATTTGTGTGCACTAAGGTAGATTAGACACACGAAATGGATAAAGGTGAAAATTTTATATTTTAATCCTAATAATGGAATTCTTGTTGGCTAATGGTCGGAGAGTAAGTGATAATGGAATTCTTGTTGGATAATATTTGATCATTAACTTTTCAAATATTATAGTTGGAGCGAGTAAAGATATTATCTACTTGTCGCTATAATTTCGCAGTGTCCCTTAAACGTGTGCTTCATTCATTATTATTTTTTTTTAATTAAAAAATTATCACCTATCTATTAATCATATAATAATACATGTATATAGATATTCTCGGGTGGGGAAGTGTCAACAGAGGAAACTAGACTTCCACCAAGTTTGTTCATCAAAAGTTGTAAATGTTTGAAAACTATGTTTTTGTACCATAGTATCATATACTAATAATTCATAATCTATAATATAATTGTCCATAAGATTATAAAGCAAAAAAATAATAATAGAATGATCACACCAATCTGCTAGTGCTTGAAGAAAGGAGGAGTCGTCTTTGCATCCACTTCCAAGATCAAATCCACATCCTTAGAGTCCTCACAAGCCTCCTTCATTTGATGAGCCTTTGTGTCGACTTTAATTGGATTGTCCTTTGTGCTAGCCAAGTTTGTCGACCCCATTTCCCTTTTTCCTTTATGGGCTTCCTCAGGAGCTTTTGTAATTGTGATTTTCACTCCAAATATTGCCCCTCGAATAGCCTCAAACTTGACTTCAAAGATACGTAGGGCGTGGAAGATGTCTTGACTCTTGTTGCTCAGCGTTCACATTAACCAATGCCTGGGCAATCAAAGTTTTAACAAACCAGTAGGCTTTGGCCAAGCGGAAATATATTGTGTCTTTGGTTCTAAAATGAATGGGGTCATCGACCCATTCCCGGGCTTCCTCCAAAATCTATCCATCAGTGATCTTCTCTCTCTTAGCCACCACCACTGCCTTTGCCTCATCCACTATTGCCTTAGTCATGGCTGAAACTATGTCATCATAATGACACTCAACAATGGTGGCCTCATACTCTGCTCTAGTTCCTTCCTTTTGCACCCGAGAGGAAGAGGTAGAGTCGTTACCCCCATGTTCTCCCTTCTTCAAGCCCCTTCGAGCCTTCCCAACATCCCTAGCAATAGCTTCGCAGAATTACCACCAATATTCAGGACCACAGACCCACTCAAGACATACACCTCCACTAAAAGATGAATGGTTCAAAGACCAACAACACACTCTTGTTTCTAAACCGCCCGCTCTTTAATCTTGCCTTCACTTACTGAGTCAAACCATGATGAAATAACATAAGTGTAAGGGCTCAACCGACTAGCGAGTAACCTTCCCCGGCCAAGAGAACCCTAGCACGTATGTCAAGCTTCCATGGTGGTCGCTCCTATGCACCTCAATGTCCCTACAACTCCATGGGCCATTATTTGAACGCATTAGAAAGGCCCTAGTAGTATCCATCATAAACAACTTCGGATTAAACCACCACCACCTCGCTAGATGATGCTCCTTCTTATCTTTGATACCCCCAGGGATTATACCCCTAACTACATCATAGCACCAACAATCCTACATCATGTACCTCACCTCACTTATGCATTGCAAATCATTCATGGAAATGACCAGACTGGAAGCCATCATACCCTCACCACCCTACGTCTTCATGACGAGACAACTTGCAACAAGACAACCCGCAAGCATGTATCCCCCTTTCCTTAAGTGCATAGCAATGGCTTGGGTTCGTTGGCCGCGTGCACGGCCTCCACCTCCCCATCTAACACTCCATCCAGGGGTCTTCATTTATTAAGGTATTAAAGTTATCAAAGTTAAATTGATTTTATGTCTTTAATAACGAAGATACAACAATTTTAAAATATCGAGCAATTTATTTCTGAACAAGATATATATAAATAAAAATAGACTTTCCAAACATAAGGGAATAACCTAAGCACAAACAATTGACTTTTTATTGTTGGAACAACAAAGGAAAGAAAGGTGACCATGCAAAGTGTTATCCTTGTAGTCCCTTAAAAATTGACTCGAGAGCAACAATCGACATGTAGATGAACAAGGGCTAATGTTGGTTGAATTGATAGTGGACCTTAAGGAAATGCTTGATGAAAATCTTCCTATGGCATGATGACCACTCATGTGAATTCTACAAACTTCAGAATTTGTGGGGTCGAATCTACTACAAGCATATAAAGAAGTTGCATAGATTCATATTATGCTTGGTATTCACATCAATAAATGGTTGATAAAATTCATTTTGAAGCCAAGAGACCCATAACTAATCACAAACTAGTGGTTGATAGCCTTGTTGAATGTCTATTACAAAATTTTAGCCAAAGCATCTGCTTTGAGGTTGAATATACCCTGTTGACAATCATCGGACCATGGAATCCAAGACAAGTTTTTTCAGATGATGACACATTTTGGATAATGTACTAGTTGTCTAGGAAGGTATATAGTGAGCCAAAACCAAGGCCTAGAGACATTAAAATTTACTTTGAAAAATCGTATAAGAGGGTGGAATGACCATTCATCCATTCCATGCTTGAAGCTTGGATTAACCCCTTTATTTACTAAGGTGGTAGAAAATGTGTTTGCAAAATCCATAACTTATCTATTTATCAATCATGTTAAGGTTGAAGCGAATGGGTCTATCCGCCAATTATGAATGGTTTCCCTCTATCCCCAACCCTCTATGTAATGGTTTTTGAAGCCATTGACTATATCATCCACAATAAATGGTGTAAGGCCTCATCAAGGGTATTCCTCTCTTAGGTCTAGTATATGGTCAACTAGTGGATGACTACTTCATTGATGACTCTTTTCTAATCATTATTGAAGAGATGAAAACTCTAGACAATACCATGGGATGCCTTCAATTTTTTTAGAGACTTCAAGATTGACGCTGCAAATGGCCAAAACCTACTGTTACCCACAAAGTTAGAAGAATGTCCATGATTGAATATTAATCCAAGGGTGGGCTTAGTTGCAAAGGATTTCCATATGTTCAAATTTATTGGTATCCCCTTCACCTCAAAAGCCTCTTTAAATGAGCTATGGGAAGTAATGTTGCTCGTAGTTTCTAAAAAAATCGATAGATGGATTATGAAGCCCTTATCCCTTGGAATCAAGTTTCAAAGCTATATCAAAATTTTGGTTTCTACCCATTTTTATTATTCATCATGTTGGGTCCCCTCTTCCCATAGCTACGCTAAAATTGAATAGCTCCTCGGGAATCTCCTATGAGCCATTTCTAGTGGAGCCAAAGGCTTCATGGAGGTAGTTGGAGCCTATGGTGTACCCCCAAAGAAAAAGGAGGCATGGGTATTTTGGTCACTCAGACACAAACCCAAGCCCTTTTCACCAAATAGATGATTAAAGTAGTAGAAATGAAGGAGGCATGGAAGAACCTACTCAGAATTTACATCACCTCAAAATTCCCACTTGGTTGTAAGATATGGAGTAACCTAAAATTGCAGATTCGTTGTTGACCAGAGTCAACTCTCATTCAAGTTAAGTGAAACTTTGTAGCCAAAAGTATTTGGAAATCCTAGGAGGCTATCAAGCACAAGTTGGTGTGGAAAAGTGATTCACTTAGAGTTAGGTTTCCTTCAATGAGCGCTATCTATGGTGGTCCCTAGTAGTTCTTAACGAGGGGAATCCATTTGTTGAAATCCCACAGTTCTCAATGAAGAGGCTATTCAAGAAATGCATTTGAGTTCTAGGAGACCTTTATGACAACTAGGCCCAAGATTGGAAAAAATGGGAAGCATTGAAAGTGGAATCCAATCTCAATCATGCAAACATAATCACTTCATAGAAAGTCTAGAGGATGATCCTAGACAACGTCTACGTTAAACTTGACCTTCTAGGGTTATAGGTGTGGTGGAAATATTGGAGATTGAATCAAAGAAAAGGATTCTTGAAGTATATGATGGCCAATGACTATAAATGGATTTCTAATAGGCTCAAACTTGAGGGCATGCTTAGTAAAATCTAGAGAAATAAGTCTAGAAAAGACATGGCTCTATCAACTAAAATCCATATGAGTGGCATTTAGAGCTCAAAAGGGCATGGTTTTCTTGGTCGCTACTTCATGGTGGTTTTCCCATAGGGCAATGCTTGAAACGCCTAGGAATATTGCACCCTAAAATTGCCACTATGTATCAAGAATGAAACCACGAAGCAAATGTCATGGTTTTGTAAATATGCCTAATTTTCTTGGGCATGGGCTTATATGTTTTGTCACTCCTTGCTCATATCTAATATCACCTTGAAAGAAACCTTGTAGGAGATTATTTCCCTTAGGTTGTGTATTTTCACACAACATAGCATTGGATTTGAATTAATATTTTATATCATCATTAGAAAATAAGAAATATATTTTATTCACCAATTCTTAAAGCAACTTTGTTTATCCTTGGTAATAGGGGTCTCAAATCTACATTGATATGCTTATCATATATCTAGGTATAGACATGAAAGGTGGAGATGGAAGTATCCTGCCTACACGAGTTTATGGGATATTGAATCAATGTGCCATGCACCATGTGCAGGGTGCCACTTGAAGGGCACTCTCTTGCCCACTCTTGAGCTTGAAGTGGTCAATGAGGACAACAAAGAGTAAAGTGAGCTGTAAGAGAACAATGAAAGAGACAATGTAGTTTCCCCAACAAGAATTCCATAGGTGTTGCAGTTTTCCAAGTTTTCTATTATTCCCATGATCATTTCCTAAACATAATGTTTGAAATAATCCAAGGATGTCAAAGATAAATGAGAGTGTATAATGACAGATCTTAAACCCCACAACTAGAAGATGGGAACCTCCTAATGTAGATTGAGTTCCCATAATGTCTTGATTAGTTTGTTTACTCTAACTAAATTATAATTATATTTTAAATAAATTTGAAATTTAAACATTCTTTAAATAAAAAAACAATTAAAATATTATAAATTAATAATAATAAATCATTTTAATATTAAAAAAAATTATTATTAGTCCATCTCTAAATAGTTGAATTAAGATTTTTTAATTATTTCTATATGAAACGCATTTCATCCTAATGAAGTTAAGATTACTTTTCTTTTAATTTTTTTGAATTATTTCTATATGAAACGCATTTCATCCTAATGAAGTTAGGATTACATTTCTTTTAATTTTAAAGTATAGAAAACTTGTTAATCCAAAATTAAAAGCCTCATATAAAATAATGATTACACAACTTAAATTTTAATATAGGGAAAACTTTATAGCCTTATATTAAAAGCCTCATACATAAGAATGATTACACAACTTGTTTTTTTTTTCATTTTATTGTAGAAAAAATTGGTAATTCTAGTGGTAGTAGGTGTGGGGTATTATCTTTGATTCTCAGGAAAAATAAGAAATGACATTTGATTGAGTTTAGGCATAACAACAAACAATCAAGTTGAATTATATGTTATTCTACAAGGCCTCTCTCTTATAACTAAAAGGAATATAAAGTCATTGATTGTAGTAGGGGATTCAAGTGTTATTATCAAAATAATGATTATGAGTCTAACTTTGTTTGGAAACAAGTTAGCTCAAATTATTACTCGATATAGAAAAGAGGTTCTTAATTTGCATAAGATTTTGCATTACCATGTTTTGAGAGAGCTCAATACTCAAGTTGATCTCCTAACTAATAATGCTTCTTTAATTCCTCAAGGGGCTTTAATAAAAAATGGAGTGTGAAACTATTGCATAGTCCCCTAAGGTAATAATGATTTAAACGAATGCCACCTCTCCTTGACATTTATTAGCACATGCATTACCAATTCAAATCCTAGATCTCAATTGTGGTATTGGTGTTTGAAGGACAATCTCCCATCTCTCTCTCGCATGCTAGAATTTTACTATGTCTTGTCTTTTGTATCCCCCAATGTGATATTCGGTCTGCGAGGTGGGATAATGAGGAAGAAAAGGCACTATAGGAGAATTGAGAAGCAACTCGGTTTTTATTTGGTAAGCTTCTTTTCAATTACGTGGATAATTAAATCTCGTTCAAGGGATTTACTCTTTGTTTGGCATCGATGGAATGTTATTTTTGTGTGGTTGTATTTGGTCTTTGTTTGGGTTTTTGCCTCTAGAACAAATCTTTATAATTGGATGCAGACTTACTTGGGATGTAATTGGGTCTTGGTTGTTGGGATACTATCCATCATCTCTTTGTGTTTATTTTTGTTTCTATTGTTGGTTCTCCTCTCTCTGGGACTTCGTTCAAAGTGCAAAATCCAAAGGATTTAGTAAAGGACTTTTTACATAAGTACCAGAACATGAATTTTTGGAAGTTATGTGTTTATGTAACTTTGTTAACACTTCTAAGAAGTAATAGGTTGTTTAAACAAGAAGGAATCCTTTCTGGTCGCAATGGTCAGATCGACGTTACTTTGGTTATGTCTTACACAAGCACTTTAGTTCTAAGTATTAAAAATATGGATAATAGAGAAGTTCAAGAGATTCAAAGGGCACTTCGTAGACATGAAGACTGAATTCAATGTAATGGATCTTCCATCTTTACAATAAGTACTAAGGTACATGAGAATGAGCATATATGTACCTCACAAAATGCTACAGTAATGAGAGCCTTGGTCCAATATAAACAAGAAATTAGTGTATTAAAGTAGAATGCAATATGCTTCGAAATATGGTTTAAAATTCAGTAAGAACATGCATTCCACAACCTCAAATAAATAAATTTCAATCATACAAATATGAACAAAGAAGAAACTATGCAACAATTAAAGGACACTGAACAACAACATTCTCCTCCAACCAATGTAAGTTAAGAAGAAACACTCACTCGTGAAGTTTTCCATTAACTTTATGCTTTTTAAAATAACTAGAATATTAGGTGTTTTTGTTAGGCTTTACACCTATAAAGATAGCAAAGATGTAATAAATAGAAACTCTAAAAAGCTCTCTTTGGTACCCATGAAAATGTCAGCTTTGTATAGTTTCCAAAACAATGGTTTTGTATGCTCCTCGTCTAGCTTTGATATAACACTTTTTAACATAATATTTTCCAATTCCAATTATTTAAAAAAATATTGATAATTTTAAATTAAAAACCACTTTCACATAATGATGATTACACCTTTCAGATATTAAAGTTTATTTTTATTTTTATTCATTTTATATTTAATTGATTTAGAATTCATTTATATATTTAAGTATATATTTAATCATACAAAAGCCTTACACATAGCGATGATTACAATTTTTTCCTAGATTTTAAAGTTAGATTTTTAATTATTTATATATTTAACAAAATAGAACATTATGCTTTTATTTATATATTTAACAACATGGAACATTATGCTTGTCAATTTGAGAGACTAAACTTAGATTTATTAGATTTATTAAAGTTGATAGACCATTATTTGAAATCCTTTTGATTATAATATGATAAAACAATTAGATTTATTAAAGTTGATAGACCATTATTTGAAATCCTTTTGATTATAATATGATAAAACAACTGTTGTAAAATGGACAAATATTTCCATTATCATTAAGTGGCAAATCATTATTATTAATAAATTTATAAACTTTTCATTTAGGTTATTTAACTATTTTATGTTTTGTTTTTTTGGAATTCGAGATATAAATTTGTATCAAATTATAAATTTATATTTTATTTAAATTGTACAAAATCACAATTTTATGTTATTTAAATTACATTTCTAAATGTAAAAAGAGATTCAGCTTACTAAATAATATATGAAATATTAAGATTATACAAAATTAACCACTCAAATTTAAAGATCCAACAATTTTTTACCAAATTTCAAACAAAATTGAATAAAAAAAATATCCAAAAAATAACATAATACTAAAACAATTATACTACCACCCACACAATGATTTCAATATTTTCCGTTTATTTAAATGAATTAAATAATACATATATGGTAGTTAAGAAATATTAATTAAAAAACAAAACTTTACATTGATGATGATGATGATGATGATTAACGTCCACTAAGACCTAATTGGTCTATTGGACCTTAAGAGGGTGAGTGATTACTTGTGATTCTTTAGAATTTTGTTTCTGTGCTCGAAAAGCATTAAGAGAAACTTTCCAAGATCACCATACTATGGAGCTCGTGAGAATTTGTTCTTATCTTAGCAATGTTTTTTTTTTTTCTTTACATTTGGCAAAACAGATAGATAATTTTGATCTTCTAGATTAGGATTGATTACATCTTTATAATACCTTAATTTTCTTTTTTCCTCTAACTCTTTATAATACCTTAAAAACATACCAAGTAAAGTGATTAATATTATTAACAATAAAATTACGGTAGTAGTTTCAATTTTATTTTTAATTGAAAAATATTGACAACGATTTACAAAGCGCATTTAAAAAATATTTATTTCATAAGTACCACGTATTTATTAATTAATATTTGTTCGAGAAGATTAGACGGACGAAATGGACAAAAGTGAAAAATGTATATTTTAATACAAATAATGAAAGACTTGTTGGGTAATGGTAAGAGGGTAAGTGGTAATTTTTGATAAGTAACTTTATTTAAAATGGGTAATTCATCACCGACCTTATCGTTGGAGCTATAATTTCGCAGCGTCCCTGACACGTGCGCATAACGTGTCATTATTGATTAATTTATCACAGTTAAATTGATTTCGTGTCCTTATAACGAAGATAAAGCAGTTTTGAAACATGGAACACTTTATTTTCCAATTTTTAACTTACTTTTCACCAAACTTGCTAAATCACCTTATACTTTCCAAATATGATTAGCATGGTCTCATAATGAAAGTCTAGTTCAACAAGTGATTGTCGTTCTCACTTAAAAAATTCAAGATATTATATACCTTTTTTCCATGGAAGAAAAAATTTTTTTATTAAAGAAAATTAAATAAGAATAGATACAAAGTGGTATTCCATCCTACCTTAAAAGGCCATACACAAAGAGACTTGATAGTGATCATAAAAAACAGTGGCCATATATAAGTCAAGAGGATATGTCTTACTTCACTATCGTGTAACTATCCCTTTCTCAAAAAATATGAGCATTAGTATTTTTTAGAACTATACATACAACATACAGTGCCCAATAAGAGTGACAAATGTTCAAGTTTCTAAATCATTTGTCCATAATCTTAGATATAGTAAAAAAGGTAAAATCATGGTTCATGAAGATAATAAGAAGATTGTCTTTGATAAGATTCAAGAATTTTTCAAGTTCTCTCGAGCAACTCCAATCCTTGTTTGAGAATCTGGTCTATTTTCATATATTTTTGTCCCTGTAGACTTATGTAAAGGAGAGGTGAGTGAAAGTTATTTGCAAATTCTTGATGTCCCGAAATAAATGCTATAGTGTTAGTTTCCTCAAGGTGAAGTCTCGTTTCATCCATTGAATGACTAATAGCTTGAATTTGAGAAACACCTCTCTTGAGGGCTATTATGAGGACCAAGTTAAGAGCCATAAGTTCATTGAAATTTTTTGTGGCATATTTGATTCTAGCTTTGAATGAGATGGTGTGATTTGTGGAGAGGAAAATGATTCCCCCGACCCCAGCTTTGGATAGAGTGCCTTAAGAGGCTCCATTGAAGTAAACACGGGGAATCTATTTGTTGATATGACCAATTGAAACTCAATTAAGAGTAGGAGAATAGGAGAATGTTGAGACTTTGAGTGGGTCATTTGAGAAGTAGAGTGTCCATACCATCAAATAGTTTGGTTTTTCTGACCAACTAGATCCAAAACCATAAGTGAGGGGAAGAGATTTGTACCTCTTTGTGTCCTTGTTTTGGTACCATTTCCTAAGTGCCTCTTCAATGGTGTCCCCTTCCTATTAAGCCTTCAATTTCCTTCCATATTTGTTTCGAGTAAGGACATGAGATGATAAGATGGGTGTTGGTCTCTAAGTCTTATTCACAAAGACATCATCTGCTAGGTCCTTTGAATCTTCTTTTCTATAGAATTTCCCAAGTGAGGGCCATATTATTGAGGAGGAGTCACATGGATTTTTTTTATTTAGCAGGGCATTTAAATTTCCATATGAGTTTCCACCATGAAAGTGGTGGATTATCTATTTGTTCTAATGTTAGGGCCTTGTATCCAACCTTCGGTTCATTACCCCTATAGGGGTTTAAAGACGATATAAAATCATCTTCCTCATCATTCAAATTTATCCAACCTTTTATGAGGCTGTCAGTGTAGGCCTTCCAAACATCTACAAACTCCACCCTAAGATCCAACTCCCTCCATGAGAGTAATTGTTGTTATTGGTTATTTACCAAAGCTTCCCTTCATATATGCCTCAAAGTGTGGAATCCTTTGAATTTGAGTTTTTGGATGAGGGGGGTAACAGTTTATAAGAGTCCTTAATTACAATCCATGGATCTAAGCCTACTTGAACCTTCTCTCCCTTACCTACTTTCCAAATCAACCATTTCTATGTATTTATTTTTTTAATTTTTGAAATTTGAATTGGTAGTTTACTTTTCATATATTCAAAAGTACTTTACTTTAAAAGTATTTTACTTTATGAATATATTTATATTATATTCAAAAACAATTTATGAGTACTTTTCTCATTATGATATTTTACTTGCAATGCTATTAAGGTTAACTATGGAATGTCGTCCACCATTTAGAATGCGACAAATAAACATATTTAACTCGAACAATGTCGATTCAACCACTAGGGATGATGTCATCCTCTAAAATGTGATTGGTTCTTGTAAAGTTGATTTTGATAGTAATTGTTTTTTTTTTAAAAACATTTTTTACCTCAAAATTCTCCTAATGATTCTTTTCAATCTTGGGAATAAGGTACTGCAAGTCACCCTTCAGATAAAGCTTAGCCTTTAAATGAAAACCTAAATATTTAAAACATATATGAAATTCAATTACAAAAAAAGAAAAGAGTTAGGATATATGTAGTTTCCCTACCTATAAGAGGCCCTAGTAGGATATCATTGATTTGGTTGAGTTGATTTTCATGTAGGTGGCTTCATAGAAGAGATCCATGATCTCTTTGCATTTGTCTACCATTCTTATGGATTCATCATAGAAAATAAGAATGGTGTCAACAAAAAGTAAATGAGAAACATGGCAAGAGTTGCCTACTATAATACCTTTGAAAGTGTCATTTGTTGAGGTTGTCCTGGGAGATTTATCAATCCCTTCTGCTACTAGGAGAAAGAGGAGAAAGGATAATGGGAATCCCTACCTAATTCATCTTTTGGGTTTGAAAAAGGGTGAGGCTACTCTATTGATAAGTACAATGAGGGAGGCCAAGCTAATGTAGATCATTACCCACTATACAAACTGATAATTAGATCCCAAAAGGTGAGGATAAGATGCAAAAATAGCCAACTTACTCTGTTGAAAGATTTGAAGAGGTCCTCATTGATTGCCATCACCCTTAAATTATTAGATTCTATTGAGTGGAGACCTTCTTGGGAAACCCCTACAACCTCATGGATTTGTCTCCCTTCTAGGAAATCAAACAACTCACGGGAGATCTGTCGAGAAATAATTTTCTTCAACCTTCTTGAGTTGATCTTTGAAATTATCTTGTAGATGTTGTTGCACAATGAGATAGGTCAAAAAATTTCATAGTAAGATGGGTTATCAACCCTAGGAATGAGTGCTATAAAGGTGGAGTTGAAAGATGGAGTGTTTTCTCCAAGGATTTTGAGGCCTCCACTACTCTTTTGAGGTCAGATTCAATAAAATCATAGTAGTTGAAGAATAATTCAATACATAGGCTACCTGACACAAGAATTTTGTCGTTCTGGAAACTTTGAAGAGTTTTGAGAAGCTCTTCTTTCCCAACCTCCACCACAAGGGATTCATTATCCTCTAGTTCAACAAATATGGGAAACAAGATAGATAGGTGGATGATGGCATCAATCACAGCTCAAAAGTAATCTTTGAGTAGAGTTTGAAAGTGCTTTACTCTTTCAGCATCAATATTATTGTGACCCATGAATCATTCTCTTTTTCAATCTTCTAGATAGAGATAAAAAAAAAATCTATAGATGGTATATCTATGGAAGAATTTTATGTTATCATCTCTTGGTTGAGGCTAGATTTCCCTACTCTTTAAATGCCACTCTTTTTCTCTATTCAACAATATTCTGCTTCTCTTATTTTCAAGTTGACTTAGCTCAAATTTTTTAGTTTCAGTCAAAAACACAAACCCTCGGAAAGGTTGGAGGCCATGACCTTTTCCACTTCCCTTAAGGCTCTATCACCTTTTTCCTTTTTCTCTCTAAACCATTGAATTTCCATATACTTAACTTTTTTCAAGTTTTGGTGGAATTGAATGGGTGTTGATTGATTGAGAGTGTCATTGAAGGGTGTCTAGGAATCCTTGATTTTTTGGATAAATTCCTCTTCCTTAAGCCACTTAGGGTTCAAATCTTTCCTTGAGCAGGGGCCACCTCCAATATCACTAGATTGTGGTCGAAATATCCTCCAATGGAGACCCATTGATGGATTTTGGGAACCTCTTCAAGAAAATCCTATGAAACCATAAAGCGATCCAATCTCTATTCTATTCTTGCCTCACCAATCCTCTTATTAGTCCAAGTTGGGGTGAGTTTGAAAAGCTATATGTCTAACAATGCTACCCTTTCCAAATTTCTTATGAAGAAGTAAAATATATTGTCCACTTGGGTTGTTGGCCCCCAGATCTCTGATGCATCAAGGGAGAAGTTCATGACTCCTCCAAACACCACCATTCATTTATGGAGTCGAGGATTGTTGAAGAAGTTTTATCAATATCCCATTCTTTCATAGTAAGGGCCATATATATTCATACACATGAGTTCTTTCCCCATTTCTAGAGAATGGAGAGAAGTCCCTATCCTTGAAGCAAAACCTCATGATTTAGAAATAGAGAAAGGTCTTGTCTTCCACCTTGTAACTATCCCCCAGATCGACCTATGGAATCAATGAAGTTGAAATCCCAACCCTTTAGAAGCTTGGATAAATCTTGAACCACCTTATCCTCATCTGTCATTAGTTATTGCAAGAAAATGACAGAGGGATTATGAGTCTCTATTAACCTTTTAAGGACCAATTTCTTAGAGGAATTGGACAATCCTCTACAATTCAATCTTAATATTTGGAACAATCTTTAAGGGTGGTTACTCTAAGGGCCCTGAACAAATATTGTTACCATCTAGTTCTAACTTCATAATTATATTATTTCTAAGATATGGAGAGGAAATATTTCCTTCATTTCTATATAGCTTTGGAACTTTTTTCTTCTAAGTTTTCTAAACCTCCCTCAATTCCTCCTTTGAAAATGCCATGTACCTTGTTTCTAGGTATGATATTGTGTTTTGTAGCCTCAAAAGAGTGGGATTCACTTACGGATTAAAACTCAAATGGATTCTTTGGGGGGTGGGGAGGGAGGTCCAGGACTAGGCCTCTCCTAATTTTTCTAGGGGTATGACAGGAAAGGACTGGGGGAATTTATATTTATCATATAGGTAGTATTTTATATTTATCATATAGGTAGTATGGAGATTTATATTTATCATATAGGTAGTATTTTATATTGATGTAGATTGTGCATTCCACAAGAGAAATGGAGTGAGGGTTACTGCAGGGCCTAGGGTTTCTAAGCCAAGATTCTACATTGTGATCTACCATCATTGGTGAATGGAAGACGATTTGGTTGACTTATCAGACGATCCATTGGAGTGAAAATAAATCTAGTCCAATCCAGTGGATGACCCTGCCTCTTATAACTCACCCTCATCTATACCAATGGTGACAGGGACCAATCCCATGGAGGATGATGAGGTTGAAATTTTGGGCAAGTTGGAAATGTCTTAGACTGAATGGCGAATCATTGATCTGGCCCTTCCAAATAGTGAATCATCATATACAGTCACATCACCTTGGAATGGATTTAAGGCTCCATATGGAGACGGTTTAATATCATATGCTTATGAAGATCATCCAATCTAGGGAAATCGTCCCCCACATACATAATTGTCAAGGGAATTTACTCTAACACAGGGGCCTCTACCCCATGCTTTCATTTCGACTAATTCAAATCCTCTAAAACTTTGATAATCACTTTAACCAGGATCATGGATTCATTGGGAAGCATTTAAAGGGTGATCTCAAGAGTGGCATCTCATCCATTGATCCCAAGGCTTTTAAACATGAAGGATTGGGATCGAGAGAACAAAGGAATCCAAAAAAATGAAGGAAACATATCAAGAGAAAGATAGAAGCCATAAATGTACACCTTGGAGACACCATTAAACTCAATGAGATCATAGAATTGGAGGATTGTGTGCTTGTCCATAGGTTTTCGAGTAAGAGAATGGGAGGAGACTTCCTAAAATCCTAGTTAGAGGAAAATTTTGGTTCTTTGCTTGGTTATACCCTGCAAAGTATGGTACTTATGAAGGGATGGTTGGTTTGGACACTCATAACCATAAAATATGCAAAAAGGTCCTATAGAACATGTGGAAATGGGGTTCTCGGGCTCTATACCTAAATAAATGGCACCTAGATATTGATGCTCGTTCAACACATATTGATTTCACTCTAGTTTGGGTAAGGATATTAGGTCTTCCCCTGATCCTTTAGTTAGAGGAGGTATTTAAAGAAATTGGGAAATTGCTAGGGATTTTCTACAAAGTGGATAAGTTACTCATTCCATAGTCATTATGGTTATATGGGGATGGATAAATTACTGGTGGGACTCGATCTATCCAAGGTTTTGGATGAATCTATAATAATTCGAAAGGGCCCTGCAATTTTCTACCAAACCCTTAACTATGAAGGGATCCATTTCAAATGTCGATGTCGTCACAAACATGGCCTTATAGTTAAGGATTGCTCTCTCAAGTTCAAAATAAAATTTTGGGTTAAAAAATCTCCCCAAGATGAAATAGACCTAGCCCAATCTCCTTAGTGGAAGAACCCTTATGAAGACCTTCCAAAGAGCTCACCAAAAGGAAATTTAACATCAAACACATTAGAAAAGGAGATCAAAGTGATGTAACAAAATCCTCCTCTCAACCCACCTTCCACTTCAATACCATGAGATGGTTTTTGGTAATCAATTTTCATCTCCTCCCCCTCATTTTGAAAATTCCTTTGGTCATTTTATTTTCAGGTCCTGGGAGGTAGGAATAGAGTATAATCCTATGGATCAACCTAGTGAATTTTTATCCAATATGTATGGTATCTCTATCCCCTAGTCCTTTCCTGTCATACCCCTAGAT